>CAWUFW010022469.1:0-95018 GCA_963921515.1 Calotriton arnoldi | reverse complement strand
CGCCATGGTTCGGTTGCGTGTGCTGCCCCCTGAGTAGGGGTGGTGGTAGTGGTGGCCATCCATCCCCTAAGGGTTTACATGGTAGTGGTGACAGGCATCCAGCCCCCTGAGGGTGGGGATGGTAGTAGTGACAGGCATCCAGGCACCCCTGAGTAGGGGTGGTGGTAGTGGCAGGCATACAGCCCCCCCTGAGTAGGGGTGGTGATAGTGGTAGGCATCCAGCCCCTGAGGGTGGGGATGGTAGTGGTGACAGGCATCCAGCCCCCTGAGGGTGGGGATGGTAGTAGTGACAGGTATCCAGGCACCCCTGAGTAGGGGTGGTAGTAGTGTTAGGCATCCAGCCCCCCCTGAGTAGGGGTGGTGGTAGTGGTGGCCATCCATACCCCTAAGGGTGGGGATGGTAGTGGTGACAGGCATCCAGCCCCCTGTAGGTGGGGATGGTAGTAGTGACAGGCATCCAGGCACCCCTGAGTAGGGGTGGTGGTAGTGGTAGGCATCCAGCCCCCCCTGAGTAGGGGTGGTGGTAGTGGTGGCCTTCCATCCCCCTAAGGGTGGGGATGGTAGTAGTGACAGGCATCCAGCCCCCCCTGAGTGGGGTGGTGGTAGTGGCAGGCATCCAGCCCCCTATGAGTGGGGATGGTAGTAGTGACAGGCATCCATCCCCCTAAGGGTGGGGATGGTAGTAGTGACAGGCATCCAGCCCCCCCTGAGTGGGGTGGTGGTAGTGGCAGGCATCCAGCCCCCTAAGGGTGGGGATGGTAGTAGTGACGGGCATCCAGCCCCCCCTGAGTAGGGGTGGTGGTAGTGGCAGGCATCCAGCCCCCCCTGAGTAGGGGTGGTGGTAGTGGTAGGCATCCAGCCCCCTGAGGGTGGGGATGGTAGTGGTGACATGCATCCAGCCCCCTGAGGGTGGGGATGGTAGTAAAGACAGGCATCCAGGCACCCCTGAGTAGGGGTGGTGGTAGTGGTAGGCATCCAGCCCCCCCTGAGTAGGGGTGGTGGTAGTGGTGGCCATCCATCCCCCTAAGGGTGGGGATGGTAGTGGTGACAGGCATCCAGCCCCCTGTAGGTGGGGATGGTAGTAGTGACAGGCATCCAGGCACCCCTGAGTAGGGGTGGTGGTAGTGGTAGGCATCCAGCCCCCTGAGTAGGGGTGGTGGTAGTGGTGGCCTTCCATCCCCCTAAGGGTGGGGATGGTAGTAGTGACAGGCATCCAGCCCCCCTGAGTGGGGTGGTGGTAGTGGCAGGCATCCAGCCCCCTATGAGTGGGGATGGTAGTAGTGACAGGCATCCATCCCCCTAAGGGTGGGGATGGTAGTAGTGACAGGCATCCAGCCCCCCCTGAGTGGGGTGGTGGTAGTGGCAGGCATCCAGCCCCCTAAGGGTGGGGATGGTAGTTGTGACGGGCATCCAGCCCCCCCCCCTGAGTAGGGGTGGTGGTAGTGGCAGGCATCCAGCCCCCCCTGAGTAGGGGTGGTGGTAGTGGTAGGCATCCAGCCCCCTGAGGGTGGGGATGGTAGTGGTGACATGCATCCAGCCCCCTGAGGGTGGGGATGGTAGTAAAGACAGGCATCCAGGCACCCCTGAGTAGGGGTGGTGGTAGTGGTAGGCATCCAGCCCCCCCTGAGTAGGGGTGGTGGTAGTGGTGGCCATCCATCCCCCTAAGGGTGGGGATGGTAGTGGTGACAGGCATCCAGCCCCCTGAGGGTGGGGATGGTAGTAGTGACAGGCATCCAGCCACCCCTGAGTGGGGTGGTGGTAGTGGCAGGCATCCAGCCCCCTAAGGGTGGGGATGGTAGTAGTGATGGGCATCCAGCCCCCCCTGAGTAGGGGTGGTGGTAGTGGTGGCCATCCATCCCCCTAAGGGTGGGGATGGTAGTAGTGACAGGCATCCAGCACCCCCTGAGTGGGGTGGTGGGAGTGGCAGGCATCCAGCCCCCTAAGGGTGGGGATGGTAGTAGTGACAGGCATCCAGCCCCCCCTGAGTGGGGTGGTGGTAGTGGCAGGCATCCAGCCCCCTATGAGTGGGGATGGTAGTAGTGATGGGCATCCATCCCCCTAACGGTGGGGATGGTAGTAGTGACAGGCATCCAGCCCCCCCTGAGTGGGGTGGTGGTAGTGGCAGGCATCCAGCCCCCTAAGGGTGGGGATGGTAGTAGTGACGGGCATCCAGCCCCCCCTGAGTAGGGGTGGTGGTAGTGGCAGGCATCCAGCCCCCCCTGAGTAGGGGTGGTGGTAGTGGTAGGCATCCAGCCCCTGAGGGTGGGGATGGTAGTGGTGACAGGCATCCAGCCCCCTGAGGGTAGGGATGGTAGTAGTGACAGGCATCCAGGCACCCCTGAGTAGGGGTGGTGGTAGTGGTAGGCATCCAGCCCCCCCTGAGTAGGGGTGGTGGGAGTGGTGGCCATCCATCCCCCTAAGGGTGGGGATGGTAGAGGTGACAGGCATCCAGCCCCCTGAGGGTGGGGATGGTAGTAGTGACAGGCATCCAGGCACCCCTGAGTAGGGGTGGTGGTAGTGGTAGGCATCAAGCCCCCCCTGAGTAGGGGTGGTGGTAGTGGTGGCCATCTATCCCCCTAAGGGTGGGGATGGTAGTAGTGACAGGCATCCATCCACCCCTGAGTGGGGTGGTGGTAGTGGCAGGCATCCAGCCCCCTAAGGGTGGGGATGGTAGTAGTGATGGGCATCCAGCCCCTCCTGAGTAGGGGTGTTGGTAGTGGTGGCCATCCATCCCCCTAAGGGTGGGGATGGTAGTAGTGACAGGCATCCAGCACCCCCTGAGTGGGGTGGTGGTAGTGGCAGGCATCCAGCCCCCTAAGGGTGGGGATGGTAGTAGTGACAGGCATCCAGCCCCCCCTGAGTGGGGTGGTGGTAGTGGCAGGCATCCAGCCCCCTATGAGTCGGGATGGTAGTAGTGATGGGCATCCATCCCCCTAAGGGTGGGGATGGTAGTAGTGACAGGCATCCAGCACCCCCTGAGTGGGGTGGTGGGAGTGGCAGGCATCCAGCCCCCTAAGGGTGGGGATGGTAGTAGTGACAGGCATCCAGCCCCCCCTGAGTGGGGTGGTGGTAGTGGCAGGCATCCAGCCCCCTATGAGTGGGGATGGTAGTAGTGATGGGCATCCATCCCCCTAACGGTGGGGATGGTAGTAGTGACAGGCATCCAGCCCCCCCTGAGTGGGGTGGTGGTAGTGGCAGGCATCCAGCCCCCTAAGGGTGGGGATGGTAGTAGTGACGGGCATCCAGCCCCCCCTGAGTAGGGGTGGTGGTAGTGGCAGGCATCCAGCCCCCCCTGAGTAGGGGTGGTGGTAGTGGTAGGCATCCAGCCCCTGAGGGTGGGGATGGTAGTGGTGACAGGCATCCAGCCCCCTGAGGGTAGGGATGGTAGTAGTGACAGGCATCCAGGCACCCCTGAGTAGGGGTGGTGGTAGTGGTAGGCATCCAGCCCCCCTGAGTAGGGGTGGTGGGAGTGGTGGCCATCCATCCCCTAAGGGTGGGGATGGTAGAGGTGACAGGCATCCAGCCCCCTGAGGGTGGGGATGGTAGTAGTGACAGGCATCCAGGCACCCCTGAGTAGGGGTGGTGGTAGTGGTAGGCATCAAGCCCCCTGAGTAGGGGTGGTGGTAGTGGTGGCCATCTATCCCCTAAGGGTGGGGATGGTAGTAGTGACAGGCATCCATCCACCCCTGAGTGGGGTGGTGGTAGTGGCAGGCATCCAGCCCCCTAAGGGTGGGGATGGTAGTAGTGATGGGCATCCAGCCCCTCCTGAGTAGGGGTGTTGGTAGTGGTGGCCATCCATCCCCTAAGGGTGGGGATGGTAGTAGTGACAGGCATCCAGCACCCCCTGAGTGGGGTGGTGGTAGTGGCAGGCATCCAGCCCCTAAGGGTGGGGATGGTAGTAGTGACAGGCATCCAGCCCCCCTGAGTGGGGTGGTGGTAGTGGCAGGCATCCAGCCCCTATGAGTCGGGATGGTAGTAGTGATGGGCATCCATCCCCCTAAGGGTGGGGATGGTAGTAGTGACAGGCATCCAGCCCCCCCTGAGTGGGGTGGTGGTAGTGGCAGGCATCCAGCCCCCTAAGGGTGGGGATGGTAGTAGTGATGGGCATCCATCCCCCCCTGAGTAGGGGTGGTGGTAGTGGCAGGCATCCAGCCCCCCCTGAGTAGGGGTGGTGGTAGTGGTAGGCATCCAGCCCCCTGAGGGTGGGGATGGTAGTGGTGACAGGCATCCAGCCCCCTGAGGGTGGGGATGGTAGTAGTGACAGGCATCCAGGCACCCCTGACTAGGGGTGGTGGTAGTGGTAGGCATCCAGCCCCCCCTGAGTAGGGGTGGTGGTAGTGGTGGCCATCCATCCCCCTAAGGGTAGGGATGGTAGTGGTGACAGGCATCCAGCCCCCTGAGGGTGGGGATGGTAGTAGTGACAGGCATCCAGGCACCTCTGAGTAGGGGTGGTGGTAGTGGTAGGCATCCAGCCCCCCCTGAGTAGGGGTGGTGGTAGTGGTGGCCATCCATCCCCCTAAGGGTAGGGATGGTAGTAGTGACAGGAATCCAGCCACTCCTGAGTGGGGTGGTGGTAGTGGCAGTCATCCAGCCCCCTAAGGGTGGGGATGGTAGTAGTGATGGGCATCCAGCCCCCCCTGAGTAGGGGTGGTGGTAGTGGTGGCCAACCATCCCCCTAAGGGTGGGGATGGTAGTAGTGACAGGCATCCAACCACCCCTGAGTGGGGTGGTGGTAGTGGCAGGCATCCAGCCCCCTAAGGGTGGGGATGGTAGTAGTGATGGGCATCCAGCCCCCCCTGAGTAGGGGTGGTGGTAGTGTTGGCCATCCATCCCCCTAAGGGTGGGGATGGTAGTAGTGACAGGCATCCAGCACCCCCTGAGTGGGGTGGTGGTAGTGGCAGGCATCCAGCCCCCTAAGGGTGGGGATGGTAGTAGTGACAGGCATCCAGCCCCCCTGAGTGGGGTGGTGGTAGTGGCAGGCATCCAGCCCCCTATGAGTGGGGATGGTAGTAGTGATGGGCATCCATCCCCTCAAGGGTGGGGATGGTAGTAGTGACAGGCATCCAGCCCCCCCTGAGTGGGGTGGTGGTAGTGGCAGGCATCCAGCCCCCTAAGGGTGGGGATGGTAGTAGTGATGGGCATCCAGCCCCCCCTGAGTAGGGGTGGTGGTAGTGGCAGGCATCCAGCCCCCCCTGAGTAGGGGTGGTGGTAGTGGTAGGCATCCAGCCCCCTGAGGGTGGGGATGGTAGTGGTGAGAGGCATCCAGCCCCCTGAGGGTGGGGATGGTAGTAGTGACAGGCATCCAGGCACCCCTGAGTAGGGGTGGTGGTAGTGGTAGGCATCCAGCCCCCCCTGAGTAGGGGTTGTGGTAGTGGTGGCCATCCATCCCCCTAAGGGTGGAGATGGTAGTGGTGACAGGCATCCAGCCCCCTGAGGGTGGGGATGGTAGTAGTGACAGGCATCCAGGCACCTCTGAGTAGGGGTGGTGGTAGTGGTAGGCATCCAGCCCCCCCTGAGTAGGGGTGGTGGTAGTGGTGGCCATCCATCCCCCTAAGGGTAGGGATGGTAGTAGTGACAGGAATCCAGCCACTCCTGAGTGGGGTGGTGGTAGTGGCAGTCATCCAGCCCCCTAAGGGTGGGGATGGTAGTAGTGATGGGCATCCAGCCCCCCCTGAGTAGGGGTGGTGGTAGTGGTGGCCATCCATCCCCCTAAGGGTGGGAATGGTAGTAGTGACAGGCATCCAGCACCCCCTGAGTGGGGTGGTGGTAGTGGCAGGCATCCAGCCCCCTAAGGGTGGGGATGGTAGTAGTGACAGGCATCCAGGCCCCCCTGAGTGGGGTGGTGGTAGTGGCAGGCATCCAGCCCCCTATGAGTGGGGATGGTAGTAGTGATGGGCATCCATCTCCCTAAGGGTGGGGATGGTAGTAGTGACAGGCATCCAGCCCCCCCTGAGTGGGGTGGTGGTAGTGGCAGGCATCCAGCCCCCTAAGGGTGGGGATGGTAGTAGTGACGGGCAACCAGCCCCCCCTGAGTAGGGGTGGTGGTAGTGGCAGGCATCCAGCCCCCCCCCTGAGTAGGGGTGGTGGTAGTGGTAGGCATCCAGCCCCCTGAGGGTGGGGATGGTAGTGGTGACAGGCATCCAGCCCCCTGAGGGTGGGGATGGTAGTAGTGACAGGCATCCAGGCACCCCTGAGTAGGGGTGGTGGTAGTGGTAGGCATCCAGCCCCCCTGAGTAGGGGTGGTGGTAGTGGTGGCCATCCATCCCCTAAGGGTGGGGATGGTAGTGGTGACAGGCATCCAGCCCCCTGAGGGTGGGGATGGTAGTAGTGACAGGCATCCAGGCACCCCTGAGTAGGGGTGGTGGTAGTGGTAGGCATCCAGCCCCCCTGAGTAGGGGTGGTGGTAGTGGTGGCCATCCATCCCCCTAAGGGTGGGGATGGTAGTAGTGACAGGCATCCAGCCACCCCTGAGTGGGGTGGTGGTAGTGGCAGGCATCCAGCCCCCTAAGGGAGGGGATGGTAGTAGTGATGGGCATCCAGCCCCCCCTGAGTAGGGGTGGTGGTAGTGGTGGCCATCCATCTCCCTAAGGGTGGGGATGGTAGTAGTGACAGGTATCCAGCACCCCCTGAGTGGGGTGGTGGTAGTGGCAGGCATCCATCCCCCTAAGGGTGGGGATGGTAGTAGTGACAGGCATCCAGCCCCCTGAGGGTGGGGATGGTAGTAGTGACAGGCATCCAGGCACCCCTGAGTAGGGGTGGTGGTAGTGGTAGGCATCCAGCCCCCCCTGAGTAGGGGTGGTGGTAGTGGTGGCCATCCATCCCCCTAAGGGTGGGGATGGTAGTAGTGACAGGCATCCAGCCACCCCTGAGTGGCATGGTGGTAGTGGCAGGCATCCAGCCCCGTAAGGGTGGGGATGGTAGTAGTGATGGGCATCCAGCCCCCCCTGAGTAGGGGTGGTGGTAGTGGTGGCCATCCATCCCCCTAAGGGTGGGGATGGTAGTAGTGACAGGCATCCAGCACCCCCTGAGTGAGGTGGTGGTAGTGGCAGGCATCCAGCCCCCTAAGGGTGGGGATGGTAGTAGTGACAGGCATCCAGTGCCCCCTGAGCGGGGTGGTGGTAGTGGCAGGCATCTAGCCCCCTATGAGTGGGGATGGTAGTAGTGATGGGCATCCATCCCCCTAAGGGTGGGGATGGTAGTAGTGACAGGCATCCAGCCCCCCCTGAGTGGGGTGGTGGTAGTGGCAGGCATCCAGCCCCCTAAGGGTGGGGATGGTAGTAGTGATGGGCATCCAGCCCCCCCTGAGTAGGGGTGGTGGTAGTGGCAGGCATCCAGCCCCCCCTGAGTAGGGGTGGAGGAAGTGGTAGGCATCCAGCCCCCCCTGAGTAGGGGTGGTGGTAGTGGTAGGCATCCAGGCCCCCCTGAGTAGGGGTGGTTTTGTTAGTGGTGGCCATCCATCCCCCTAAGGGTGGGGATGGTAGTAGTGACAGGCATCCAGCACCCCCTGAGTGGGGTGGTGGTAGTGGCAGGCATCCAGCCCCCTAAGGGTAGGGATGGTAGTAGTGACAGGCATCCAGCCCCCCCTGACTGGGGTGGTGGTAGTGGCAGGCATCCAGCTCCCTATGAGTGGGGATGGTAGTAGTGATGGGCATCCACCCCCTAAGGGTGGGGATGGTAGTAGTGACAGGCATCCAGCCCCCCCGAGTGGGGTGGTGATAGTGGCAGGCATCCAGCCACCCCTGAGTAGGGGTGGTGGTAGTGGTAGGCATCCATCCCCCTAAGGGTGGGGATGGTAGTGGTGACAGGCATCCAGCCCTCCCTGAGTGGGGTGGTGGTAGTGGCAGGCATCCATCCCTCTAAGGGTGGGGATGGTAGTAGTGACAGGCATCCAGCCCCCCCTGAGTGGGGTGGTGGTAGTGGTAGGCATCCAGCCCCCCCTGAGTAGGGGTGGTGGTAGTGGTGGCCATCCATCCCCCTTAGGGTGGGGATGGTAGTGGTGACAGGCATCCAGCCCCCTGAGGGTGGGGATGGTAGTATTGACAGGCATCCAGGCACCCCTGAGTAGGGGTGGTGGTAGTGGTAGGCATCCAGCCCCCCCCTGAGTGGGGTGGTGGTAGTGGCAGGCATCCAGCCCCCTATGGGTGTGTATGGCATTGGTGATGGCCATCCCACCCCTATGGTTCTGCTGTTGCTAGTGTACATCATTTGTGCATCCCTATGTGTGTGTGACATATTTCGGGTACGTGTCGTTTGTTTGTATTGTTGGTGTTTGACTTACCGTCTGCGCCGTACGCGTCCGTGCCGGTCCCGGTAATAGATGAAGAGTATAGGTAGAACCTGCGCAATTGGATTCATGCTTGGATCGTCTCGTTCGGGTTTCTCGTGTCTTCGAGTCGTACTCGTAGCAGGCTTGTTCGTCTCGTAGCAGTGGATCGTCTTGTGGCGCGAAACGGAGCTTATGTACGGCTCGCCCGTATGCTCAAACGTCCCGGACGTAGCGACGGGTTCGGCGCGTACGGAGTGCGCATCGTACTCGTCCGGCCGGAAGGTGCTGTGCATTTGCTTCCGTACGACTCGATTCGGCGTTTACGGATCCGGCTCGGGCGGGGAACAGGAGCTGAATTGGGTAAGTACGGCTCGCTCGGAACCTGGGTTGTTATACGCATCGTACTTGTTCGTCCGGACAAATGTTCGAATCGGTCGGGAAAAACGCAATCGGCTGGTTTTTTTTCCGGACGAATACTGTTAGGTGCGCTTCCGGCCGGGATCGGAATCGACCCCACTGTGTTTCATCATATTGCTACATAGAAGGGTAGGCTAACACAGCTGCCATCACCCCCTCCGCAAACTGCCACAGTGGCCTATCCCTTTTTTAGCCCCATGCCTGCTTAAGTACACCAGGCTCCATAAGATTTTCCCTGCCCATTGTTAGAAATTGGGTTTTTGGTTGGCAGAGGTATGCACCCTGTCCAAGCAGGAACCACAATCTTAGTCAGGGTAAATCAGATACACATCCTAAATTAACCTGTGCTCTTCCTCTGGTAGATTGGCACAGAGCAGTCAGGCTTAACTTAAGAGGTGAAGTGTCAAGTATTTGTGCAACACTTCAAACAGTAAAACTGTAAAAACACCACTCAAAAAGATATCACACCTAGTTAGAAAAATAGAGCTTAATTTATTGAACAAAACAAGACCAGATGACAGAAATCCAATAAGTATAACCGAAGATATGAATTTTTAAAGATTAAACTGAAATGTAGTGTTTAAAAGCATAAAGTGCCAACCGGGGATATCTGGTTGTGCTCGACTGGGTCAAATCCAAAAGTCCAGGCTGACCGCAAGCGTGGGTCGAATACAGAGACCAACCTTGTCTCTCTGAAAAGTACCTTGCTGCGTCGTCAATAAAGACTCGATGCGTTAAGTAGAGGAAGTGTTGTGTCGTCGTCGATCCCTTTGGATGTAGGTGATGTGTCGATTCCAAGCCGCGCAAGTAGGTGATGCGTCGCCATCGAACCCCAAGATGTAGGCGATGCAGCGGAGTTGAGCCACACTAGTTGAGGATGCATCGGGAACTAGAGGCGATGCACCGCGCAGCCAGCGATGTGATGACTTTGGTCCTTGCACCAGTGGCTATGCATCGGCATCAAGGGCGATGCGCCGGTCCCGAGCTGCAAAACGACGGAGGCGCATGGGTTTCGGTAGTTGCAGCACTTTAAACCCACTTCCAAGTGTCGAGGACTGATTGGCACCATTTGGCAGGGCAAGAATCTCAGATGGCAATGTCCAGGGGCTATAGATGAGAGGATTAAAGTATTTGATGTACCTGAGACTTCTAACTGGAGGCATGCCAGCAAGCCCTTGGAGTTACTTTGGTTTGGGGTTATAGAGATGCAGGTCCAGTCCTTCTCTCTCCTAGGGAAGGAGGGCAGCAGGTCAGCACAGCAGAGCAGGAGTCCAGCAGAGTCCAGCAGAGTGATAGCAGCAAAGCAATTCTTCCTGACAGAGTATCAACAGGTCTAGAAATGTACTGAGTTGGTGGTGTCAGTGGTCCAACACTTATACCCAGGTGTGCCTTTAAAATGCACAGAGTCCCTGCCCTTCTTGCCCTGGCTCCAACTCACTACATGGGGGTATGCAGCCCTTTGTGTAGGGAAAGGACACAGCACATTCAGGTGTAAGTGTCAGTCCAACCCTCCCATGTTGCCTAGGATGCATCATGATGTGGATGACCCATCAGTCACACCTAAGCTCCCTTTGTGTGAGGCTATCTCGAGGGAATGTACAAAGCCCAGCTGTCACCCCCCCCAGACATGTATTCAGAGACAGGCAGAAGGCACCAAAAGGCTAAAGTAATAAAATGCCAACTTTCTAAAAGTAAAAGACACACACTTGATGGACGTAATGCAGAACAAATCAAAACATTCACCCCCAGTCAAGAGATCTGGGTTAAACCATCATTCTTTTGCTCACCATGCCACCCCAGTTTAGACCTGGCCATATGCAAATCAGTCTTGACCCTGTGCCTCATGGGAATAGTCCAGCCCGAACTGCCAAGACAGGTCCTCCCTGGACAGGAAACAAGCATCCTAGGACCTGTTTCAGGGTTTCACCCCTCATCAGCCAGGATAGCTTGAATCCAGTGGCACAGTCAGCCTGGGACCCACGTCTGGGCATACCCAGCGCACTTAGGGCAAGAAAGCAAAAGACACACAATTGATGGACGGAATGCTGAACAAATCAAAAAATTCACCCCCAGTCAAGAGATCTTGGTTAAATCCATCATTCTTTTGCTCACTATGCCACCCTAGTTTAGACCTGGCCATATGCAAATCAGTCTTGACCCTGTGCCTCATGGGAACAGTCCAGCCTGAACTACCAAGCCAGGTCCTCCCTGAACCGGAAACAAGCATCCTAGGACCGATTTCAGGGTTTCACCCCTCATCAGCCAGGATAGCTTGAATCCAGTGGCACAGTGAGCCAAGGACCCTAGTCTGGGCATACCCGGCGCACTTAGGGCGAGAAAGCAAAACAACACACAATTGATGGACGGAATGCATATGGCTGGGTCCAAACTGGAATGGCATGGTGAGCAGCAAAAAAACGATGGATTTAGGCCCAGATCTCTGTACTGGGGTGAATGTATGACATTGTTCTGCATTCTGTCCATCTATTGTTCTTTTTGCATTTGTCATCCCGAGTGGGACGGGTATGTCCAGACGTGGGTCTCGTGCTCTCCATGCCACTGGAGTCGAGCTATCCTGGCTGATGAGGGGTGAAACCCCGAAACCGGTCCTAGGATGCTTGTTTCCAGTCTAGGGAGGATCTGGCCTGGCAGTTCGGGCTGAACTGTTCCCATTGGGCGCAGGGTCAAGACTGATTTGCAAATGGCTGGGTCCAAACTGGAATGGAATGGTGAGCAAAAAAACGATGGATTTAGGCCCAGATCTCTGTACTGGGGTGAATGTATGACATTGTTCTGCATTCTATCCATCAATTGTTCTTTTTGAATTTGTCTCCCCGAGTGGGACGGGTATGCCCAGACGTGGGTCCGGTGGTCTCCATGCCACTGGAGTAAACCTATCCTGGCTGATGAGGGGTGAAACCCAGAAACCGGTCCTAGGATGCTTGTTTCCAGTCCAGGGAGGACCTGGCCTGGTAGTTCGGGGTGGACTGTTCCCATTGGGCGCAGGGTCAAGACTGATTTGCATATGGCTGGGTCCAAACTGGAATGGCATGGTGAGCACAAAAACGATGAATTTAGGCTCAGATCTCTGTACTGGGGTGAATGTATGACATTGTTCTGCATTCTGTCCATCAATTGTACTTTTTGCATTTGTCACCCCCAGTGGGACCGGTATGCCCAGATGTGGGTCCCGTGCTCTCCAAGCCACTGGAGTCAAGCTATCCTGGCTGATGAGGGGTGAAACCCCGAAATCGGTCCTAGGTGAGGACCTGGCCTGACACGGCTGGACTGTTCCCATTGGGCGCAGGGTCAAGCCTACCTGATTTGCATATGGCTGGGGTCAAACTAGAATGGCATTGCGAGCACAAAAACGATGCATTTAGGCCAAGATCTCTGTACTGGAGTGAATGTATGACATTGTTCTTCATTCTGTCCATCAATTGTTCTTTTTGCATTTGTCACCCCGAGTGGGACGGGTATGCCCAGACGTGGGTCCCGTGCTCTCCATGCCACTGGAGTCAAGCTATCCTGGCTAATGAGGGGTGAAACCCTGAAACCGGTCGTAGGATGCTTGTTTCCAGTCCAGGGATGAACTGGCCTGGCAGTTCGGGCTGGACTGTTCCCATTGGGCGCAGGGTCAAGACTGATTTGCATATGTCTGTGTTCAAACTGGAATGGCATGGTGAGCACAAAAACGATGGATTTAGGCCCAGATCTCTGTACTGGGGTGAATATATGACATTGTTCTGCATTCTGTCCATCATTTGTTCTTTTTGCATTTGTCACCCCGAGTGGGACGGGTATGCTCAGACGTGGGTCCCGTGCTCTCCATGCCACTGGAGTCAAGCTATCCTGGCTGATGAGGGGTGAAACCCCGAAACCGGTCCTAGGATGCTTGTTTCCAGTCCAGAGATGACATGGTCTGGCAATTCGGGCTGGGCTGTTCCCATTGGGTGCAGGGTCAAGACTGATTTGCATATGGCTGGGTCCAAACTGAAATGGCATGGTGGACAAAAAAACGATGGATTTAGGCCCAGATCTCTGTACTGGGGTGAATATATGACATTGTTCTGCATTCTGTCCATCAATTGTTTTTTTTGCATTTGTCACCCAGAGTGGGACGGGTATGCCCAGACGTGGGTCCCGTGCTCTCCATGCCACTGAGGTAAAGCTACGCTGGCTGATGAGGGGTGAAACCCCGAAATCGGTCCTAGGATGCTTGTTTCCAGTCCAGGGAGGACCTGGCCTGACACGGCTGGACTGTTCCCATTGGGCGCAGTGTCAAGCCTGCCTGATTTGCATATGGCTGGGGTCAAACTAGAATGGCATTGCGAGCACAAAAACGATGCATTTAAGCCAAGATCTCTGTACTGGAGTGAATGTATGACATTGTTCTTCATTCTGTCCATCAATTGTTCTTTTTGCACTTGTCACCCCGAGTGGGACGGGTATGCTCATACGTGGGTCCCGTGCTCTCCATGCCACTGGAGTCAAGCTATCCTGGCTAATGAGGGGTGAAACCCTGAAACCGGTCGTAGGATGCTTGTTTCCAGTCCAGGGATGAACTGGCCTGGCAGTTCGGGCTGGACTGTTCCCTTTGGGCGCAGGGTCAAGAGTGATTTGCATATGGCTGGGTTCAAACTGGAATGGCATTGTGAGCACAAAAACAATAGATTTAGGCCCAGATCTCTGTACTGGGGTGAATGTATGACATTGCTCTGCATTCTGTCCATCAATTGTTTTTTTTGCATCTGTCACCCCGAGTGTGACGGGTATGCCCAGATGTGGGTCCCGTGCTCTCCATGCCACTGAGTTCAAGCTATGCTGGCTGATGAGGGGTGAAACCCCAAAATCAGTCCTAGGATGCTTGTTTCCAGTCCAGGGATGACCTGGCCTGGCGGTTCGGGCTGGACTGTTCCCATTGGGCGCCGGGTCAAGACTGATTTGCATATGGCTGGGTCCAAACTGAAATGCATGCTGAACAAAAAAACGATGGATTTAGGCCCAGATCTCTGTACTGGGTTGAATGTACGACATTGTTCTGCATTCTGTCCATCAATTGTTTTTTTTTGCATTTGTCACCCCGAGTGTGACGGGTATGCCCAGACGTGTGTCCCGTGCTCTCCATGCCACTGAGGTCAAGCTATGCTGGCTGATGAGGGGTGAAACCCCGAAACCGGTCCTTGGATGCTTGTTTCCAGTCCAGAGATGACCTGGCCTGACAGTTAGGGCTGGACTGTTTCCCGCTGCCTGCTGCTCCTGGGACTTTCCCGCTGCTCCTGGGACTTTCCCGCTGCCCGCTGCTCCTGGGACTTCCCGCCACTGCCTCCCTGCGGCCCCGCCCCCCCGTGATTCCATTCGCCGCCCCGCTCCCGCCACCCAGCTGCTCCTCCCTCCAGGCTCCTTACTTATGACGCCCCCTGAGCGACCGCGCAGCGGCCGCGCGCAGCGGGAGCACCGACGGAGCGCCGAAGGTGCGCCAAAGGTAAGCCCGTCTGCGCCCGTCCGCGCCTGGCCCACGCCCAGCGCCAGGACCCCTGGATCCCACCGATGCAACACTACTCGACGGACCTACGACGCCGCCACCCTCACCGCACTCAATGCCGGCCGGAACCCTGCCTGCTACCGAGCCTCACCGAGACGCACCCACGGACCCTTCACCTGCCAAGCCTGCCGATTCACCTGCCCCCGGACGTGCACCACCTCCGCCAAGTCGAGCACCAGCAGCAACCACCTGAAATGCATCCTGTTGAACACCCGCTCCGTCCACAGGCACGCCGTGGAACTCTGGGACCTGCTCGACGCAACAGCACCGGACGTCGCCTTCCTCACCGAAACCTGGATGAACGCCTCCTCAGCGCCCGGCCCGACATCGCCATAGCCATCCCGGACGGATACAAGATCACCCGGAAGGACCGCGTCAACCAGACGGGAGGAGGCATCGCCATCGTACACAAGAACACCATCCGCATCTCGACTAACTCCGACGAGACCTTCACCGCCGCCGAACACCTACACTTCCAGATACACACTGACCCCAAGACCACCCTCCGAGGCACCCTCATCTACAGACCCCCGGGACCACGCACACTATTCAGCGAACACATCGCAGACTTCATCAGCCCGCACGCCATGCCCTCCGCCGACTACATCCTCCTAGGGGACCTCAACTTCCACCTGGAGAACAACAACGACAGAAACACCACCGCCCTGCTGGACAACCTCGCCAACCTCGGACTCAAGCAACTGGTGAACACGCCCACCCACTACGCCGGCCACACGCTTGACCCCGTCTTCTCTTCCAGCAAGCACATCTCCTTCAGCCACGCCACCGGACTCCACTGGACCGACCACAGCTGCGTCCACTTCAGCTTCAGAAAGACTGCGACCCACCACCACCCGCAACAGGCTCCCCGCCGGAGCTGGAGCAAGATCACCGCCGAGCAGCTCACCGCCTCCCTCAGCCAGAACACACCCACCAACACAACGGACCCAAACGAAGCAGCCAGCAACCTCGCCAAGTGGCTGACCGCCTGCGCCGACGACCTCGCACCACTAAAAAACCCTCCCAGCAGACCCGGAAGCAAGAAAACCCCTTGGTTCACCAACGAACTCAAGGAATCCAAGAAGAACTGCCGCACTCTCGAGAAAGCCTGGCGACTCGACCAGACCACAGACAACAGGACCGCCCTCAAGCACGCCACCCGCAAACACCACCAGCTGATCCGTGCCACCAAGAAGTCGGCACTCAAAGAACGACTGGACAACAACGCCCACGACAGCAAGGAACTTTTCAGCATCGTCAAAGAGTTCTCCAACCCCAGCGCCGGAAACAACGACATCACCCCCTCGCAATCCCTCTGCAACTCACTCGCCGCGTTCTTCCACCGCAAGATCACCGACATACATAACAGCTTCGACGCACAGACCACGCACCCTACCGCCGAACCAACGCCCGCCACCACCACCCTCTGCAACTGGACCCCGATCAGCACCGAAGACACCACCCGCACGATGAACTCCATCCACTCCGGATCACCAACCGACCCCTGCCCACACCACGTCTTCAACAAAGCCGACGCCACCATCGCACCCCATCTCCGGGACATCATCAACTCCTCCTTCCACACCGCCACCTTCCCGGAGAGCTGGAAGCACGCCGAGCTTACCGCCCTCCTGAAGAAACCAACGGCGGACCCCACCGACCTCAAGAACTACCGTCCCATCTCGCTCCTTCCGTTTCCGGCCAAAGTCATCGAGAAGACCGTCAACAGACAGCTTGCCGCCTTTCTCGAGACGAATGGATCCCTCGACCCCTCGCAGTCCGGGTTTTGGGCCAACCACAGCACCGAGACCGCCCTTATCGCAGCCACCGACGACATCAGAACCCTAACCGACAACGGGGAAACAGCAGCCCTCATCCTCTTGGACCTCTCCGCGGCGTTCGACACCGTCTGCCACCGCACCCTAGTGAAGCGCCTCAGCAACATCGGAATCCGAGAGAAAGCACTGGAATGGATCATCTCGTTCCTCGCCGGAAGAACCCAGAGAGTCCGCTTCCCCCCGTTCAGATCCGAGGCCACCGAAGTCATCTGCGGCGTTCCACAAGGATCTTCACTCAGTCCAACCCTCTTCAACGTCTACATGAGCCCCCTCGCAGCCATCGCACGCCAACACAACCTCAACATCATCTCCTACGCCGACGACACCCAGCTGATCCTCTCCCTCACCAACGACCCCACCACCGCCAGAGCCAACCTACACGACGGGATGAGAGACGTCGCCGACTGGATGAGGAACAGCCACCTTAAACTGAACTCAGACAAGACGGAAGTCCTCATCCTGGGCTCATCACCCTCCGCCTGGGACGACTCTTGGTGGCCCCCGGCCCTGGGCACCGCGCCCAAGCCAACGGACCACGCACGCAACCTGGGCTTCATCCTGGACTCCTCCCTGTCGATGACCAGACAAGTCAACGCCGTCTCATCTTCGTGCTTCAACACCCTGCGCATGCTCCGCAAGATCTTCAGATGGATCCCCACTGAAACCAGGAAGACCGTCACCCAGGCACTCGTCACCAGCCGACTGGACTATGGGAACACCCTCTACGCCGGAACCACAGCCAAACTTCAAAAAAGACTCCAGCGCATCCAGAACGCCTCCGCACGACTCATCCTGGACATCCCCCGACACAGCCACATCACCGGACACCTGAAAGACCTGCACTGGCTCCCCGTCAGCAAGAGAATCACGTTCAGACTCCTCACCCACGCACACAAGGCCCTCCACGACCTGGGCCCCAAGTACCTCAACGACCGCATGACCTTCTACACGCCCACCCGCCAGCTACGATCAACCAGCCACGCCTCGCCACCGTACCACGCATCCGCAGAGCCACCGCTGGAGGAAGATCCTTCTCCTACCTGGCAGCCAAGACCTGGAACTCCCTCCCCACTCACCTTCGGCGAACCCAGGACCATCTCTCCTTCAGGAAGCAGCTCAAGACCTGGCTGTTCGAGCAGTAACTTACCCCCTCCCCCAGCGCCTTGAGACCCTCCCGGGTGAGTAGCGCGCTCTATAAATGCCGTGATTGATTGATTGATTGATTGGGCGCAGGGTCAACCCTGATTTGCATATGGCTGGGGTCAAACTAGAATGGCATTGCGAGCAAAAAAACGATGGATTTAGGCCCAGATCTCTGTACTGGGGTGAATGTATGACACTGTTCTGCATTCTGTCCATCAATTGTTCTTTTTGCATTTGTCACCCCGAGTGGGACGGGTATGCTCAGACGTGTGTCCCGTGCTCTCCATGCCACTGGAGTCAAGCTATCCTGGCTGATGAGGGGTGAAACCCCGAAACCGGTCGTAGGATGCTTGTTTCCAGTCGAGGGATGAACTGGCCTGGCAGTTCGGGCTGGACTGTTCCATTGGGCGCAGGGTCAAGGCTGATTTGCATATGGCTGGGTTCAAACTGGAATGGCATGGTGAGCACAAAAACGATGGATTTAGGCCCAGATCTCTGTACTGGGGTGAATGTATGACATTGTTCTGCATTCTGTCCATCATTTGTTCTTTTTGCATTTGTCAGCCCGAGTGGGACGGGTATGCTCAGATGTGGGTCCCGTGCTCTCCATGCCACTGGAGTCAAGCTATCCTGGCTGATGAGGGGTAAAACCCCAAAACCGGTCCTAGGATGCTTGTTTCCAGTCCAGAGATGACATGTCCTGGCAGTTCGGGCTGGACTGTTCCCATTGGGCGCAGGGTCAAGACTGATTTGCATATGGCTGGGTCCAAACTGAAATGGCATGGTGAACAAAAAACGATGGATTTAGGCCCAGATCTCTGTACTGGGGTGAATGTATGACATTGTTCTGCATTCTGTCCATCAATTGTTTTTTTTTCATTTGTCACCCCGAGTGGGACGGGTATGCCCAGACGTGGGTCCCGTGCTCTCCATGCCACTGAGGTCAAGCTATGCTGGCTGATGAGCGGTGAAACCCCAAAATTGGTCCCAGGATGCTTGTTTCCAGTCCAGGGAGGACCTCGCCTGACAGTTAGGGCTGGACTGTTCCCATTGGGCGCAGGGTCAAGTCTGATTTGCATATGGCTGGGGTTAAACTAGAATGGCATTCCGAGCACAAAAACGATGCATTTAGGCCAAGATCTCTGTACTGGAGTGAATGTATGACATTGTTCTTCGTTCTGTCCATTAATTGTTCTTTTTGCATTTGTCACCCTGAGTGGTACGGGTATGCTCAGACGTGGGTCCCCTGCTCTCCATGCCACTGGAGTCAAGCTATCCTGGCTGATGAGGGTGAAACCCTGAAACCGGTCGTAGGATGCTTGTTTTCAGTCCAGGGATGAACTGGCCTGGCAGTTCGGGCTGGACTGTTCCCATTGGGCGCAGGGTCAAGACTGATTTGCATATGGCTGGGTTCAAACTGGAATGGCATGGTGAGCACAAAAACGATAGATTTAGGCCCAGATCTCTGTACTGGGGTGAATGTATGACATTGTTCTGCATTCTGTCCATCAATTGTTCTTTTTGCATATGTCACCCCGAGTGGGGCGTGTATGCCCAGACGTGGGTCCCATGCTCTCCATGCCACTGGAGTCAAGCTATCCTGGCTGATGATGGGTGAAACCCCGAAATCGGTCCTAGGATGCTCGTTTCCAGTCCAGGGATGACCTGGCCTGGCAGTTTGGTCTGGACTGTTCCCATTGGGCGCAGGGTCAAGACTGATTTGCATATGGCTGGGTCCAAACTGGAATGGCATGGTGAGCACAAAAACGATAGATTTAGGCCCAGATCTCTGTACTGGGGTGAATGTATGACATTGTTCTGCATTCTGTCCATCAATTGTTCTTTTTGCATATGTCACCCCGAGTGGGGCGTGTATGCCCAGACGTGGGTCGCATGCTCTCCATGCCACTGGAGTCAAGCTATCCTGGCTAATGATGGGTGAAACCCCGAAATCGGTCCTAGGATGCTCGTTTCCAGTCCAGGGATGACCTGGCCTGGCAGTTTGGGCTGGACTGTTCCCATTGGGCGCAGGGGCGGCTGATTTGCATATGGCTGGGTCCAAACTGAAATGGCATTGTGGACAAAAAAACGATGGATTTAGGCCCAGATCTCTGTACTGGGGTGAATGTATGACATTGTTCTGCATTCTGTCTATCAATTGTTTTTTTTGCATTTGTCACCCCGAGTGGGACAGGTATGCCCAGACGTGGGTCCCGTGCTCTCCATGCCACTGAGGTCATGCTATGCTGGTTGATGAGGGGTGAAACCCCGAAATCAGTCCTAGGATGCTTGTTTCCAGTCCAGGGAGGACCTGGCCTGACAGTTAGGGCTGGACTGTTCCCATTGGGCGCAGGGTCAAGCCTGATTTGCATATGGCTGGGGTCAAACTAGAATGGCATTGCGAGCACAAAAACGATGCATTTAGGCCAAGATCTCTGTACTGGAGTGAATGGATGACATTGTTCTTCATTCTGTCCATCAATTGTTCTTTTTGCATTTGTCACCCTGAGTGGGACGGGTATGCTCAGACGTGGGTCCCGTGCTCTCCATGCCACTGGAGTCAAGCTATCCTGGCTGATGAGGGGTGAAACCCTGAAACCAGTCGTAGGATGCTTGTTTCCAGTCCAGGGATGAACTGGCCTGGCAGTTCGGGCTTGATTGTTCCCATTGGGCGCAGGGTCAAGACTAGTTTGCATATGGCTGGGTCCAAACTGAAATGGCATGGTGAACAAAAAAACGATGCATTTAGGCCAAGATCGCTGTACTGGGGTGAATGTATGACATTGTTCTGCATTCTGTCCATCAATTGTTCTTTTTGCATTTGTCACCCCGAGTGGGACGGGTATGCTCAGACGTGTGTCCCGTGCTCTGAATGCCACTGGAGTCAAGCTATCCTGGCTGATGAGGGGTGAAACCCCAAAACCGGTCGTAGGATGCTTGTTTCCAGTCGAGGGATGAACTGGCCTGGCAGTTCGGGCTGGACTGTTCCATTGGGCGCAGGGTCAAGGCTGATTTGCATATGGCTGGGTTCAAACTGGAATGGCATGGTGAGCACAAAAACGATGGATTTAGGCCCAGATCTCTGTACTGGGGTGAATGTATGACATTGTTCTGCATTCTGTCCATCATTTGTTCTTTTTGCATTTGTCAGCCCGAGTGGGACGGGTATGCTCAGATGTGGGTCCCGTTCTCTCCATGCCACTGGAGTCAAGCTATCCTGGCTGATGAGGGGTGAAACCCCGAAATCGGTCCCAGGATGCTTGTTTCCAGTCCAGGGAGGACCTGGCCTGACAGTTAGGGCTGGACTGTTCCCATTGGGCGCAGGGTCAAGTCTGATTTGCATATGGCTGGGGTTAAACTAGAATGGCATTCTGAGCACAAAAACGATGCATTTAGGCCATGATCTCTGTACTGGAGTGAATGTATGACATTGTTCTTCGTTCTCTCCATTAATTGTTCTTTTTGCATTTGTCACCCTGAGTGGTACGGGTATGCTCAGACGTGGGTCCCCTGCTCTCCATGCCACTGGAGTCAAGCTATCCTGGCTGACGAGGGGTGAATCCCCAAAATCGGTCCTAGGATGCTTGTTTCCAGTCCAGGGATGACCTGACCTGGCCTGGCAGTTCGGGCTGGACTGTTCCCATTGGGCGCAGGGTCAAGACTGATTTGCATATGGCTGGGTCCAAACTGAAATGGTGAACAAAAAAACGATGGATTTAGGCCCAGATCTCTGTACTGGGGTGAATGTATGACATTGTTCTGCATTCTGTCCATCAATTGTTTTTTTTGCATTTGTCACCCCGAGTGGGACGGGTATGCCCAGACGTGGGTCCTGTGCTCTCCATGCCACTGAGGTCAAGCTATGCTGGCTGATGAGGTGTGAAACCCCGAAACCGGTCCTAGGATGCTTGTTTCCAGTCCAGGGATGAACTGGCCTGGCAGTTCGGGCTGGACTGTTCCCATTGGGCGCAGGGTCAAGACTGATTTGCATATGGCTGGGTTCAAACTGGAATGGCATGGTGAGCACAAAAACGATAGATTTAGGCCCAGATCTCTGTACTGGGGTGAATGTATGACATTGTTCTGCATTCTGTCCATCAATTGTTCTTTTTGCATATGTCACCCCGAGTGGGGCGTGTATGCCCAGACGTGGGTCCCATGCTCTCCATGCCACTGGAGTCAAGCTATCCTGGCTGATGATGGGTGAAACCCCGAAATCGGTCCTAGGATGCTCGTTTCCAGTCCAGGGATGACCTGGCCTGGCAGTTTGGGCTGGACTGTTCCCATTGGGCGCAGGGTCAAGACTGATTTGCATATGGCTGGGTCCAAACTGGAATGGCATGGTGAGCACAAAAACGATAGATTTAGGCCCAGATCTCTGTACTGGGGTGAATGTATGACATTGTTCTGCATTCTGTCCATCAATTGTTCTTTTTGCATATGTCACCCCGAGTGGGGCGTGTATGCCCAGACGTGGGTCCCATGCTCTCCATGCCACTGGAGTCAAGCTATCCTGGCTGATGATGGGTGAAACCCCGAAATCGGTCCTAGGATGCTCGTTTCCAGTCCAGGGATGACCTGGCCTGGCAGTTTGGGCTGGACTGTTCCCATTGGGCGCAGGGTCAAGACTGATTTGCATATGGCTGGGTCCAAACTGAAATGGCATGGTGGACAAAAAAACGATGGATTTAGGCCCAGATCTCTGTACTGGGGTGAATGTATGACATTGTTCTGCATTCTGTCCATCAATTGTTTTTTTTTGCATTTGTCACCCCGAGTGGGACAGGTATGCCCAGACGTGGGTCCCGTGCTCTCCATGCCACTGAGGTCATGCTATGCTGGTTGATGAGGGGTGAAACCCCGAAATCAGTCCTAGGATGCTTGTTTCCAGTCCAGGGAGGACCTGGCCTGACAGTTAGGGCTGGACTGTTCCCATTGGCCGCAGGGTCAAGCCTGATTTGCATATGGCTGGGGTCAAACTAGAATGGCATTGCGAGCACAAAAACGATGCATTTATGCCAAGATCTCTGTACTGGAGTGAATGGATGACATTGTTCTTCATTCTGTCCATCAATTGTTCTTTTTGCATTTGTCACCCTGAGTGGGACGGGTATGCTCAGACGTGGGTCCCGTGCTCTCCATGCCACTGGAGTCAAGCTATCCTGGCTGATGAGGGGTGAAATCCTGAAACCAGTCGTAGGATGCTTGTTTCCAGTCTAGGGATGAACTGGCCTGGCAGTTCGGGCTTGATTGTTCCCATTGGGCGCAGGGTCAAGACTAGTTTGCATATGGCTGGGTCCAAACTGAAATGGCATGGTGAACAAAAAAACGATGCATTTAGGCCAAGATCTCTGTATTGGGGTGAATGTATGACATTGTTCTGCATTCTGTCAATCTATTGTTCTTTTTGCATCTGTTACCCCGAGTGGGGCGGGTATGCCCAGACGTGTGTCCCGTGCTCTCCATGCCACTGAGGTCAAGCTATGCTGGCTGATATGGGGTGAAACCCCGAAACCGGTCCTTGGATGCTTGTTTCCAGTCCAGAGATGACCTGGCCTGACAGTTAGGGCTGGACTGTTCCCATTGGGCGCAGGGTCAACCCTGATTTGCATATGGCTGGGGTCAAACTAGAATGGCATTGCGAGCAAAAAAACGATGGATTTAGGCCCAGATCTCTGTATTGGGGTGAATGTATGACACTGTTCTGCATTCTGTCCATCAATTGTTCTTTTTGCATTTGTCACCCCGAGTGGGACGGGTATGCTCATACGTGTGTCCCGTGCTCTGAATGCCACTGGAGTCAAGCTATCCTGGCTGATGAGGGGTGAAACCCCGAAACTGGTCGTAGGATGCTTGTTTCCAGTCGAGGGATGAACTGGCCTGGCAGTTCGGGCTGGACTGTTCCATTGGGCGCAGGGTCAAGGCTGATTTGCATATGGCTGGGTTCAAACTGGAATGGCATGTTGAGCACAAAAACGATGGATTTAGGCACAGATCTCTGTACTGGGGTGAATGTATGACATTGTTCTGCATTCTGTCCATCATTTGTTCTTTTTGCATTTGTCAGCCCGAGTGGGACGGGTATGCTCAGATGTGGGTCCCGTGCTCTCCATGCCACTGGAGTCAAGCTATCCTGGCTGATGAGGGGTAAAACCCCGAAACCGGTCCTAGGATGCTTGTTTCCAGTCCAGAGATGACATGTCCTGGCAGTTCGGGCTGGACTGTTCTCATTGGGCGCAGGGTCAAGACTGATTTGCATATGGCTGGGTCCAAACTGAAATGGCATGGTGAACAAAAAACGATGGATTTAGGCCCAGATCTCTGTACTGGGGTGAATGTATGACATTGTTCTGCATTCTGTCCATCAATTGTTTTTTTTTCATTTGTCACCCCAAGTGGGACGGGTATGCCCAGACATGGGTCCCGTGCTCTCCATGCCACTGAGGTCAAGCTATGCTGGCTGATGAGGGGTGAAACCCCGAAATCGGTCCCAGGATGCTTGTTTCCAGTCCAGGTAGGACCTGGCCTGACAGTTAGGGCTGGACTGTTCCCATTGGGCGCAGGGTCAAGTTTGATTTGCATATGGCTGGGGTTAAACTAGAATGGCATTCCGAGCACAAAAACGATGCATTTAGGCCAAGATCTCTGTACCGGAGTGAATGTATGACATTGTTCTTCGTTCTGTCCATTAATTGTTCTTTTTGCATTTGTCACCCTGAGTGGTACGGGTATGCTCAGACGTGGGTCCCCTGCTCTCCATGCCACTGGAGTCAAGCTATCCTGGCTGATGAGGGGTGAAACCCTGAAACCGGTCGTAGGATGCTTGTTTTCAGTCCAGGGATGAACTGGCCTGGCAGTTCGGGCTGGACTGTTCCCATTGGGCGCAGGGTCAAGACTGATTTGCATATGGCTGGGTTCAAACTGGAATGGCATGGTGAGCACAAAAACGATAGATTTAGGCCCAGATCTCTGTACTGGGGTGAATGTATGACATTGTTCTGCATTCTGTCCATCAATTGTTCTTTTTGCATATGTCACCCCGAGTGGGGCGTGTATGCCCAGACGTGGGTCCCATGCTCTCCATGCCACTGGAGTCAAGCTATCCTGGCTGATGATGGGTGAAACCCCGAAATCGGTCCTAGGATGCTCGTTTCCAGTCCAGGGATGACCTGGCCTGGCAGTTTGGGCTGGACTGTTCCCATTGGGCGCAGGGTCAAGACTGATTTGCATATGGCTGGGTCCAAACTGAAATGGCATGGTGGACAAAAAAATGATAGATTTAGGCCCAGATCTCTGTACTGGGGTGAATGTATGACATTGTTCTGCATTCTGTCCATCAATTGTTTTTTGTGCATTTGTCACCCCGAGTGGGACAGGTATGCCCAGACGTTGGTACCGTGCTCTCCATGCCACTGAGGTCAAGCTATGCTGGTTGATGAGGGGTGAAACCCCGAAATCAGTCCTAGGATGCTTGTTTCCAGTCCAGGGAGGACCTAGCCTGACAGTTAGGGCTGGACTGTTCCCATTGGGCGCAGGGTCAAGCCTGATTTGCATATGGCTGGGGTCAAACTAGAATGGCATTGCGAGCACAAAAACGATGCATTTAGGCCAAGATCTCTGTACTGGAGTGAATGGATGACATTGTTCTTCATTCTGTCCATCAATTGTTCTTTTTGCATATGTCACCCCGAGTGGGGCGTGTATGCCCAGACGTGGGTCCCATGCTCTCCATGCCACTGGAGTCAAGCTATCCTGGCTGATGATGGGTGAAACCCCGAAATCGGTCCTAGGATGCTCGTTTCCAGTCCAGGGATGACCTGGCCTGGCAGTTTGGGCTGGACTGTTCCCATTGGGCGCAGGGTCAAGACTGATTTGCATATGGCTGGGTCCAAACTGAAATGCATGGTGGACAAAAAAATGATAGATTTAGGCCCAGATCTCTGTACTGGGGTGAATGTATGACATTGTTCTGCATTCTGTCCATCAATTGTTTTTTTTGCATTTGTCACCCCGAGTGGGACAGGTATGCCCAGACGTTGGTACCGTGCTCTCCATGCCACTGAGGTCAAGCTATGCTGGTTGATGAGGGGTGAAACCCCGAGATCAGTCCTAGGATGCTTGTTTCCAGTCCAGGGAGGACCTAGCCTGACAGTTAGGGCTGGACTGTTCCCATTGGGCGCAGGGTCAAGCCTGATTTGCATATGGCTGGGGTCAAACTAGAATGGCATTGCGAGCACAAAAACGATGCATTTAGGCCAAGATCTCTGTACTGGAGTGAATGGATGACATTGTTCTTCATTCTGTCCATCAATTGTTCTTTTTTCATTTGTCACCCTGAGTGGGACGGGTATGCTCAGACGTGGGTCCCGTGCTCTCGATGCCACTTGAGTCAAGCTATCCTGGCTGATGAGGGGTGAAACCCTGAAACCAGTCGTAGGATGCTTGTTTCCAGTCCAGGGATGAACTGGCCTGGCAGTTCGGGCTTGATTGTTCCCATTGGGCGCAGGGTCAAGACTAGTTTGCATATGGCTGGGTCCAAACTGAAATGGCATGGTGAACAAAAAAACGATGCATTTAGGCCAAGATCTCTGTACTGGGGTGAATGTATGACATTGTTCTGCATTCTGTCAATCAATTGTTCTTTTTGCATCTGTTACCCCGAGTGGGGCGGGTATGCCCAGACGTGGGTCCCGTGCTCTCCATGCCACTGGAGTCAAGCTATCCTGGCTGATGAGGGGTGAAACCCCAAAATTGGTCCTAGGATGCTCGTTTCCAGTCCAGGGATGACCTGGCCTGACAGTTTGGGCTGGACTGTTCCCATTGAGCGCAGGGTCAAGACTGATTTGCATATGGCTGGGTCCAAACTGAAATGGCACGATGAACAAAAAAACTATGGATTTAGGCCAAGATCTCTGTACTGGGGTGAATGTATGACATTGTTCTACATTCTGTCCATCAATTGTTTTTTTTTGCAATTGTCACCCCGAGTGGGACGGGTATTGCCAGACCTGTGTCCCGTACTCTCCATGCCACTGAGGCCAAGCCATGCTGGCTGATGAGGGGTGAAACCCCGAATTCGGTCCTAGGATGCTTGTTTCCAGTCCAGGGAGGACCTGGCCTGGCAGTTCGGGCTGGACTGTTCCCATTGGGCGCAGGGTCAAGACTGATTTGCAAATGTCTGGGTCCAAACTGGAATGGCATGGTGAGCAAAAAAACGATGTATTTAGGCCCAAATCTCTGTACTGGGGTGTATGTATGACATTGTTCTGCATTCTGTCCATCAATTGTTTTTTTTGCATTTGTTACCCCGAGTGGGACGGGTATGCCCAGACGTGGATCCTGTGCTCTCCATGCCACTGGAGTCAAGCTATCCTGGCTGATGAGGGGTGAAACCCTGAAATTGGTCCTAGGATGCTTGTTTCCAGTCCAGGGATGACCTGGCCTGGCAGTTCGGGCTGGACTGTTCCCAATGGGCGCAGGGTCAAGACTGATTTGCAGATGGCTGGGTCCAATCTGAAATGGCATGGTGAACAAAAAAACGATGGATTGATGCCAGATCTCTGTACTGGGGTGAATGTATGACATTGTTCCGCCTTCTGTCCATCAATTGATCAATTGATCTTTTTGCATTTGCCCAGACGTGGGTCCCCTGCTCTCCATGCCACTGAGGTCTAGCTATGCTGGCTGATGAGGGGTGCAACCCCAAAACCGGTCCTAGGCTGCTTGTTTCCAGTCCAGGGTGGACCTGGCCTGCCAGTTAGGGCTGGACTGTTCCCATTGGGCGCAGGGTCAAGCTCGATTTGCATATGGCTGGGTTCAAACTGGAATGGCATGATGAGCAAAAAAACTATGGATTTAGCCCTAGATCTCTGTACTGGGGTGAATGTATGACATTGTTCTGCATTCTGTTCATCAATTGTTCTTTTTGCATTTTTCACCCCGAGTGGGACGGGTATGCTCAGACGTGGGTCCCGTGCTCTCCATGCCACTGGAGTCAAGCTATCCTGGCTGATGAGGGGTGAAACCCCGAAACCGGTCCTAGGATGCTTGTTTCCAGTCCAGGGAGGACCTGGCCTGGCAGTTTGGGCTGGACTGTTACCATTGGGCGCAGGGTCAAGACTGATTTGCGTATGACTGGGTCGAAACTGGAATGGCATGGTGAGCAGAAAAACGATGGATTTAGGCCCAGATCTCTGTACTGGGGTGAATGTATGACATTATCCTGCATTCTGTCAATCAATTGTTCTTTTTGCATTTATCACCCCGAGTGGGACGGGTATGCCCAGACGTGGGTCCCGTGCTCTCCATGCCACTGGAATCAAGCTATCCTGGCTGATGAGGGGTTAAACCCCGAAACCTGTCCTAGGTTGCGTGTTTCCAGTCAAGGGAGGACCTGGCCTGGCAGTTCGGGCTGGTCTGGTCCCATTGGGCGCAGGGTCAAGACTGATTTGCATATGGCTGGGTCCAAACTGGAATGGCATGGTGAGCAAAAAATGATTGATTTAGGCCCAGATCTCTGTACTGGGGTGAATGTATTACATTGTTTTGCCTTCTGTCCTTCAATTGTACGTTTTGCAACTTTCTAAAAGTTTCATTATCAGAATATAATTTGAAATCTAACTTCATCATAATTTAGGATTTTAAATTGTGATTCAAGAGATATCAAACTTGGGGGTCCCATCTCTTCCCAATTGGAAATTATACTTAGAAGACGTAATAAGGTAATCTCAATGTTAACCTATAGGAGAGATAGGTCTTGCAGTAGTGAAAACGAATTTAAGAGTTTTTAACTACCAGGACATGTAAAATTTAAAAGTGCATGCCCTCTTTTTTAAATACACTCTACCCTGTCCTTGGGCTACCGAGGGCCTTCCTTAGGGGTGTCTTATATGTATTAAAGAGGAAGGTTTGGGCCTGGCAAAAGGATTAACTTGCTCAGTCAACATTATAGTTTAAACCTGCACACACAGGCTCTGCAATGGCAGCCTGGTATATGTTTAAAGGGCTACTGAAGTGGTTGGCACAGCCAGTGCTGCAGGCCCACCTGTCACATTTAATTTACAGGCCCTGGCGATATGCTGTGCACTTTACTAGGAACTTGCAAGTAAATTAAATATGTCAGTTGAGGATAAGCCAATATTGTCATGTTTAAAGCAGAAAGCACATGCACTTTAGCACTGGTAAGCAGTGGTAAAGGGCCCAGAGTCCTAAAGCCAGCAAAAACGAAGTCAGAAACAACAGGAGGTCAGAAGGCAAAAACATCAGTGGAAACCATGCCAAGGATTCCTGGTCTAACACGCATCTTCCTCAGAACCATTAGTGCCTCTATTAGCTCCGCATTTCAAGGCAGTCTTGTTTTCAGTGTTTATTTTTTGTGACTTTCAATGTTATCTTCTGAGTTGTTCAACCCATTTGAATTTGTTATTTATCGCTGTTTAGTCAGCTGCCTAACCCCTAAAAAAATTTCACATTTGATTGAGGATAAATGCCCTTGGGCTGTCTTATTGCCATTTGAGGAATCAAGATCTATTGCGAGTCTTCTGAACCTGAGAACGATTTTTTTCCCTTCCATGGTAATCAGAATGTTCAGACATGAACATTTTACAGTCCAGAGCAGCACAATTGCGCTGCATATTTTGACTTCATTAAGCCTCCCTTATACAGCGAATCAGGATCTATACTGGAGAATCTATGAATTTGCTGTTTTTTTCTTTCGTAAAAGAAATAACTAATTGACTAGCTTATTCTAACGTCTTGAAGGATCCCATGTTAAAGTGTGTGTTTTTTTCTATCACGTCCTTTTCCTCATGATGGTCTGCCACACTCATACAACAGGACCAAAATGCAAACTTGTACTTCTGCATTCTAACATTGTTTTTCTTTGAGACAAATTTTCTAAATAACTGCATGTAACTATCGCTTCTACGATCAATGACACATGACTTGTGTAGTGTACAGGTGATGACATCTAATTATTTAAGTGTAATGCTAGGAGTGCATGAGAAAATCAGTGTAACCTCCCAAGTAGAGGTAATGGGCAGGCCTAATGCAAACCTTCGCCCTGATTCACAAAGGTTATCTTACACGGTTGTGTAAGTATACGCTTTTCTTTTTCAGTATGACAACTTCATCGACCATCCACCAGGTGCCACAGACGGCCCCCCGCCCCCCAGAAACACCAGCCAGCCAACCATCTCCAACTGGACACCGATCACAGCCGAAGACACCGCCTCGACCATGAAAAGCATCCACTCGGGGCCCCCACCGACCCCTGGCCCCCTCACATCTACCACAGAGCTGCGGCCGCCATCGCACCCGAACTACAACTCACCATCAACACCACCTTCAAAACAGGCACCTCCCCAGACGACTGGAAGCTCGCAGAAGTCAGACCCCTGCTCAAGAAGCCCACAGCTGACACCACCGACCTCAAGAACTATCGGCCCATCTCGCTCCTCCCCTTCGCAGCCAAAGTTGCAGAGAAAACAGTCAACAGGAAACTGACACGATTCATTGAAGAGAACGCCATCCTCGACCCGTCCCAATCCGGATTTTGAAGCAACCACAGCACAGAGACCGCCCTACTCGCCACCACAGACGACATCTGCACCCTCCTGGACCAAGGCCACTCCGCAGCCCTCATCCTACTCGACCTATCAGCGGCCTTCGACACCGTCCCCCACCGCACACTAGTCGCCAGACTACACGACGCAGGCATACAAGGAACAGCCCTGGACTGGATCCGATCATTCCTCACCGGAAGAAGCCAAAGGATCAGACTCCCACCCTTCCTCTCCGACCCCACGAAAATCACCTGCGGAGTCCCACAGGGTTCATCACTGAGCCCCACCCTCTTCAACATCTACATGGCCCCCCTCGCAGCCATCGTCCGACAACACGGCCTCAACATCATATCCTACGCCGACGACACCCAGCTCATCCTTCTCCCTCACCAAAGACCCCACCACTGCCAAACTCAACTTCCAGAAAGGAATGCAAGACGTCGCAGTCTGGATGACCAACAGCTGTCTGAAGCTCAATGCCGAGAAGACAGAAGTCCTCGTCCTCGGTACCACCCCTTCTGCATGGGACAGCACCTGGTGGCCGACCGCCCTTGGAAGCCCACCTACCCCCTCAGACCACGCCAAGAACCTCGGCATCGTACTCGACTCATCACTCACCATGAACCGACAGGTCAACGCCGTCACCTCCAGCTGCTTCAACAACCTCCGCATCCTCCGCAAGACCTTCAAGTGGATCCCCCCTGAGTCAAGGAAGACAGTCACCCACGCACTCATCACCAGCAGACTGGACTATGGAAATGCACACTACGCCGGCATCAACAAGTCCCTACTCCGCAAACTCCAAACAATACAGAACACCGCCGCCAGACTCGTCCTCGGCATCCCCCGACACGAACACATCAGCCAACACCTACGAAGTCTCCACTGGCTCCCCGTGGAGAAAAGAGTCACTTTCAAAATCCTCACTCACGCCTACAAATGCCTACACAACAACGGACCCAAATATCTCAATGACAGAATCAACTTCCACGTACCCAAAAGAAACCTCCCATCTTCCAACCTCGCACTGGCCGAAACCCCACGCATCCACAGAGCCAGAGCAGGCGGAAGATCCTTCTCTCACATTGCAGCCAAGACCTGGAACGAGCTACCGGCAGACATCAGACGCGCCCCCTCTCTGAACACCTTCAGGAAGACCCTCAAGACCTGGCTCTTCGGCTAAACAGATCTGCAGACCCCCCCCTCAGCGCCCTGAGACCCTCACGGGTGAGTAGCGCCCTTACAATTCCCTGATTGAGTATTCACAAAACTGCATTTTAATAGTCAGTTTACGCGTACGGAAACTCCGCAGCCGAGGCGGACAACTTTGCACATAAAAAGATAGGGTAGACCTATCTTTTTATGTGTTGAGTTCTCCTCCCCGACTGTGGAGTCTCTGCATTCATAAACTTACTACTAAAATGCAGATTTGTGAATACTGAAAAAGCATAAACTTACACAAACGTGTACGTTTACCTTTGTGAATCAGGCCCCTAATAAGAATCAGAGCCCTACTGTATTAAATGTTCTGTATAAAGCCAGCAGTGCAGTAACTTTCAGTTCTTTTCCCCACTTGTTTCTGATTAATGGCCTGATTTAGATATGGGCGGACGGGTTACTCCATCAGAGCGGTGACGGATATCCCGTCCGCCGAAATCTAAATCCCATCGGATGTTATTGGATGTATATTTCAGCGGACGGGATATCTGCGCCTAAGGTAACCCGTCTGCCGATATCTAAATTAGGTCCTAAGGTGGAAAAAATTAAGAACTGAAAAGAGGAGATTAGCCTTTGAGAAAAATATGAATCGGTGAGTAATACTTGAGTGCAATGATACTGATACTTTTGAACACTTCTTTTGCATTCTTTCTATCTTAGCACATCTTACAGGTCATCCTTCTCATGTTCTGCAGAATCATGTGTGTCTCATGTCTCGATGTGCATCATCAAAGCTTACTCTTCATACTGATTCTAGAACATGAAGGAAGACTGCCTTTGTAGTTAAAAGCCTATCCAGGGAAAATCTATTGAATCTAGTTTGATTTCCGAGACTGGAACACCAAAACTCTACTAGCAGCACCAAGAGTGATGAAGAGATGAGTGACAACCATAGCTTATCAAAGCCTACACCAAAGTACCAGTAAATTACATAATAGCAGCACCTGTTAGTTATAGCACCTACAAACTGCAGATGTGCGCAGTGGGTAATTTGCAAAAAAGTAAGTGCCAGGGCCCAACTTATTTCCTAAGAAGCTACACTGGATCACAACATGTTCAAGTTTTTATTTCATGATTTGGAACTCTGAAGAGATCCACATAAAACAAGAGAATAGAGAAATATAAAACACATAATATGTAGACCATAAAACCAATTAAGCTGCTTACCCATACAATGCATTCAGATTAAGGGCCCCATTACGATTGCAGTTGTACGAGCGTCCGACCGCCATCGCAGCCGGTTTGGGACCGACCAACAAGTAGTTGGTGGTCCCACCCACCAAATTATGTTGCGACCGACGTGTAGGCAGTCGGAATCATGGCTTTTTCCATTGCGGCTTGTGCTTCTGCCAGAAAAGGGCCGCAGCACAAGCTGCAATGGAAAAAGGGATGTATTTAAACATTCATGCACCGTGTGCAAGGCACCATGTGGGGGCTGGCACATGGAGTATGGATGTTTGGGGGGGGCACAACTGGTGCCCCCTGGGCCTCATAGCGGAGGCCCACAGGGGATGGGGGCCCTGCTAAGGGCCCCCAAAGTCCCTTTCCGACAGCCTTTCCATGGCCATCGGACCACCATGGAAAGGCTGTCGGAAAGGGACATCGTAATCCCTATGGCGGTACCTGGGCAGGCACCACCCCTATTGTAGGGAATATGATCCGACCAATGGCCCGACGGGCTGACGTAGGGAATTGTCGTCACTTTTCAAAAGGGAATGATCCACCGCACCACTCTTGCCAAGCCCCTTGCAAATGAACTTTTAATAAAAAATTCCAATCTAAAGCTGCAATAGCTGCTAGTGTGTTACATGTTGATAATCTCGGCCCATCAGTACTTTCCGGATTGCAGATAGAGTATCTTGGATGTGATTCACTTCATTTAAAAATGTTTCTAAAAAGGCTAAAATAAAAGACAAAATTCTCTCCAGACATTTAAGGGATTTAGAGACTTGCGCATATTAACCCGGGTGATTACAAGACAGGTTCCCAAGCCACTCCAGATCGGGAGTGGCTGACATCTGTAATGCAGATGATGATTGATCCATCGGCGTACTACTAAATAGCTTTAGTCCAGTTGTCTGTGACAGCCCAGGAGGATGTCTAAGGGGACCTATCTCTTTTAACAATTGATATCTCAAATTGACTTCCACATCCGGTAGATTGAAATCCTCACTATGATGTTTGGAGTCCTTCTCAAGCAGTTAATTCACAACATCCGTAATAGTCGGACGCAAAGGGTATGGAAGAGCGGGATTAAGGCTTGATCCCAGCTCTATGGAAGCAGCGGGTTCCTGTAATTTAGAAGTAGGGTCATCATGTATGACATTCTCTTTCTGGAAGAAGAAGAAAATAAAGTTTGGGCCCTTCAATAGATTTAAGTGTGCTGCCTTGTTTCTAAGAGGATTGGATTTGGTCTTTTTGCAGGCCCTTAAAGGAATCAATCTACCCAAATGGAGGTTCAGGGTTGTCGTGTTGTTACCTTATTGGCTCAAATGTACATGGTAACCTACACTCAGAAAGAACAGCTGACTAAATTTTAAATATGGACTAGCTTTTTCAGTAACTCACCCGAAATATATCTGATTTAATGGGGCAATCCCATAAATGATCCAATAAAGTTGCCAGAGGCGATGTCAGAAAACATTGGAAACCCTCCCTCTGGCAGCCAGCCTCTAACTATCCACAGGAGCAGGAAGTCCAAAACAATATAGGATGAAGGGTGCCCTAAACCACATATAAGATGGGGTTAGTTTTGCTCACCCCCAAAATCTGTAGAATCATCCCCAGCCCCCTTGGATAACCCCAACAGTTGCAGATGGGATGTACAAACAAAATCCAGTAGAAAGCTCAAAAGAAGGCACCTCCACGTGAACAAGCTGCTCAGGCCTAGCGCCGGCTGCCTCCATTCACCACAAGGGGAAAGCCTAGTGCCTATTGCACTTACCGACAACGCTTGCTAGCAGACACCGAACTTCCAGAGTTCACCACTACAGCTACTCATTGCCACTGAAGAACACTTGGTTCTGGACTGAAGGTGGATCCCAGCGATTTTGGGGGCTCACAACACAATAACCGAGGTGTCATGCTAGCTATCGCAAGCTACTGTCTTTGCCGGTACCGCTAAATCCTCCCTAGGTCCTCTCACTGCCTCAGTGGTCCAGACCTGGGCTCAAGTCTGGGGCATGCGGCTTGTGGCTTCATGGCAATCCCAAAGCCTGGTCCAGGTAATTAACCGCCTGCTCGGCTAAAGATGCAGCCCTGCCGCTGGATCCTCATGTGGCCTCCTGTGGCCTCCGCGGCTTGGGCCTCGGTCCGGCCCTTTCTTAATTCACACCGATGTTGGCGTGGCAGGTGGTGGTCTATGACCTGCTCTCGGGCTTGCCGGTCTCCCCAGATGCAACGTAAACACTGCGTTCGTCCAGCTGCTCAGCAGTTCAACAGTGATGCTTCACATGACTTCTCTCTGCAGAGCGCAGCATGCTCTGGCACTCTGGACATTCACTGTGACATTATAAACACAGTGTAACACTGCTCCCCTCTATCATGGACTAGTGGTCAGCTCTAGAAAGGGTCACCAGTATCATGGACTAGCAGTCAGCTCTAGAAAGGATCACTAGTTCACTCTCCTCCTGTAGACAGTGCGTCTTTTTGAGTGGATTTGCCTTTTTCCATGGCTGCAGTCACCCTCAGGACATAGATTGCAACCAATCACTTGAAGCACAATCACACCATTGACTGCCCCTGCTTGGTCTGCCAAATGCAAATTCCAGGAATTACTTCCAACCATCTCACTGTGACATTTTGCCCTATTTCTAGCCAACTTGAACTGTGAGAATGGGTTACACATACTAGTTCTTGACGTTTTTTTTAAGTATATGGAAGTGTGACACACTTTGCTGGTCTTAAAAAAAGTCAGCCAGCACCACCATGTGGTGGATTGTCATAATAAAATGTTGGTTTGTAAAGAAGTGCAGGTGCCAAGAACCAGCAAACACTGGCACAAATTAAGGACTGGATGTGCGATATGATGCAATGCTTAAAAATTAAGTTACTTTTAGAGAGCTATGTGGTGGGATGAGATGTCATAAATGCCTTGTTCCTTGAGAACCTTACTGTGGCTTAGACCAAGTAAACAAGATGTTCTGGCAGTGGGCAATCAATAATTGGTAGACTCTTTGTATAGGTGTTGATGTAATTTTATCCCTAGAGTCAAAATAGAACATATTTCAGACACATGGGGCCTAATACACAAAGATAAACTTACATTTTTGTTTAGGTTTGATACTTTTTGGTATTCGCAAACTATGTGTGGAGTTGTATAACTGCACTACCTATACTCAGGGCACAAGTCGGGGGTACATGCGGGTACACGGCGTCCACCCATTATTTTCAAAGGGTGGACGCCATCCCCCCTGCTAAGAAGTTGCGCCCCACAGAAATATGTTGAACTGGTCCTGGTGTAATTTTGAAACACCAGGACACGTTCATCAGCTCCTGCACGTTGTCTGCTTTCGATTCCCAGCAGCAACATGCAGGCAGTGAGGGGGGCTTTTTTTTCCACCTCCAGCTGGGCAACGATAAATACAGAAGTTAAGGGGCCATCAGGCCTCCTTTTGATGAACTATGGGACTGGAGGCCTCCTGGATCCTCACAAATGCAAATGCACCGGCAAGGAAACAAAAGCACACAGCTTGTTATCTCTTCATGCATGCTTTTTACTTTGTATAGAAGTGCATGCACTGTAAGAATGTCAAATGGGTTGGTCTGTCTCAGTATTTACACAAATAACAATTTAATAGCACTATTTTATTTCTTTTATAGCACTACTCATCCCAATGTAGAGTGTTAGAGCCCTTTACATAACATACACATTATCCATTCCAAATAAATAATGTAAGTGTGTAAATTAATGTCCAAGATGTGTTACATGAGGCAGTCTAGGTTACAAGGTGTAGGAGTCAAATACCCTTCATAGCTCACTGTGGTCTACTAGAAGGATTACAATTTATTAACTGCAAGTAACAAAAGGATCTCTGTGTTCAAAGCAGTAATCCACTTACCTATCTACTTAAAATAAAAATCTGTGATCTGCAAGTCACATGATATGCTTTGCAGGAGACAACTTAAAAAAAAAATATATTTTATTGCATTCTCAGTTCGCATATGTTATAACATACACGTATCAGAGCATCACTTCCAGGGAGGTCATTTCCTGTGATGCCACGTGGAATGTCACGCGCCGTGACGTCATGTGCTTTGATAGCACGCGTCATGATGTCACTTGCATACTGCCTGACTTGGTCAGTCCCCCCACTTCTTTTTTTAGGACTTGTGCCCTGCCTATACTTATGTGTGCAGAGTTCTCCACACCAGAGACTCCACAATTGGGACAGAGAGCTCGACAAACATAATTTTAGGGAGTGGGGATTTGTAAAAGCGACGGCTCCTCTGCTAAGGCGAAGGACCGTCGACCCACTGCTTTGCATCAGTGAAAGAAAGGAAAAATAAAGTGATAATAACTTGATCTTATTATCATTTTATTTGTTACTGCTGCTGAAGCATGGGGGCGGGGCTGGGCTGCTCTGCTCACAGAGCAGGGCAGGGGAGGAGTGGTGAGCACACAAAAGTGCACATGACGCTTTGGCCGGCCGTCTCGAGCCGGCCAAACAGTCATGCGCACTTAGCATGTTCTCCACCCAGGCTACGTTATAGCCTGGGTGGAGAATATGCCCAGGCCCCCAGTCCCCGTCTGAGCGCCAAACTATGGTGCTTAGACCAATCACAACACTGCATTGCAGCATTGTGATTGGCTTAGGGGAGCCTGGCTGCTTCCTGTTTGGCTGACGTGGAGGATAGACGATGTGGGAGAGATGTGGCGAGGAGGTAAGTGTCTTTTTCTTTTTTTAGACCGCCTTACCCTCAATAAATATGTTTTAAACTTTCGATGTGCCTTTCTTTTGTTTACTATGGATATGCATTAGTGCGAAACGAAAGGTGATAATCTGTTTCCACAGTTCCCTTGCGGACTAGAGGGTCATGTTCTAGGTTGCCCAAATCATCTGTTACTCTGGGAAGGTTAGGAGTTGAGGTGAGGCACTGTGAGCTAGCCAGGATTTGGGCCGACAAATACTGACATGGTAGAGAGACTCAGTCTCTACATTCTGATGTTCTCTCATCTCAAGGCACAGTTCTGCTTTACCAGCAGAATCCCTGCGAGACTAGACAACAAAAAAGGTACAAATATACAAACTCAATCTAGGGAACAGATAGTTAGAAAAAGTAGATGGGTGTAGAGGGGATATTCTTTTTAGTTATCAGTTTAGACCTTTTGTGGGAAGAAATTCTTTTGAGTTAATTTAGAGATGTGAGGGTGTGTGATATTGTCTTTAATCTCAGTAAATGTTTTAAACCTAAAAAGAAAGAGCATGTGTGTCTCCTGTCCCTTAAACCTTTGTAGATTAAGTGAGAGAGTGATTTATTATGTGTGGTTGTTCTAATTTATAGCAGAAGCACTTGAAATATTGCAGGGCTCTTTGGTATCAATATGCCCCACCTCAATGATGGTTTGTCCCATGACTGATTTTCTCAAAAAGTCTGACACTATAAAAACAGCAAGAAATTAGGTGTTTGTGATTTTTTAATCAGTGAAAATATGTCATAAACACTTATATTGTCCATCACCAGGGAATAAATGCCCCTATTTTCTTCTGTTTGGAACTGATACTCAATATCATATCAATTAGCTTTCTCTTAAGGAGTATTGGCCTATTGAAGAACACATTTGCTGCAGGTCCGTAATCACTTCTTTGCTATGTTATGTTAAGGATGCTAAGGTGTCACTCTATTTGTTTGGTAAGGTCTTATTGCATTTGCACGGACAAATCTAGCTACAACTGGTATTTGAACCAGAATATATTTTAATACATTTAAATATATTAAACTACCCCCTGTTTCCATAAACACATTGGGCTACAATGTGATTTGACTATTTTATGGAATTGATTTAGAGTTTGTTTCTGAGAGAAGTGCTAAATCTGAGGCACAGTTTCCTTCACCATTGGAATAGTATGGTTCGGGTATTTGCTTTTGTGGATTCTGGTCCAAATTTAGCACTTGCTAGAGAAACTGGAGGATTTTCAATTAACACATTTCTCTAAAATGAGCCATAATAAAAAAGATCAGGCGGGCTCCACATTCTAAGAATAAATTAATACCTTAAGGAGAAAACAGTACTTATGATGTTTAATACTTTAAATGCATTCATAAATAAAAGTGGTTAAATGCAAATACTAAACAATCTAAATATAAAGCTCTGATCTAGTATGATATAAAAAATTTGCCTTTTTACTTTTTCCCTCTCAGCCCATCTAAAAGGAATTGATTGCTGCCATTCTTAGAGTTACCACAAAGAATACTAAGAAATAATATATACCTTAGATTCAAATATTATTACTTTCTAAGAAATATTTTGCAAAGGGGAAGGTGTTTCAATGCTGTTACTGGTTGGAGGACAAGGCTAGAGGTCCAGATGTGTGGCCATATTGTGGATGTGATTAAAATTTTTTTACAAGATATGTTGTGAACAAGAGTACTTTAGGTGGTTGCTTACCATGGAAATAATGACCAATCTGCACTGTTTTTACTGATTAGATGATGTAAAACTGGCAAAGGGTGCTGGTGCAACAAGGAACAATCTCCTAAATGGTACTGGAGTGGCTTGATTATGGATTAGGTTCACAAAAGATGAGTTGTTTAGCACATATTGATGGGTTGAAATGAGTGCAAGAACCTCCAAATTCAGGTTATACCTGAGCTAAACCAGACTGAAAGGAAAAAGCCTGGTGCGGGTAGCAATCACATGGCATACTAGTGTAGCCATACTTGTCCATAAATGAGTCCTTCACCATCCTCTTGTTCTCAGCTGAGAGACCTAGGTACAGAAAAGTGAATGACCCCCTGGTATTGCCATGTGGAAATCAGAGAGTCTACCTAACCTTCTATTTGCACATGAATAGGCTGTGGAGTCAGTGTGGCAGGACGCCTCAGATCCCTTTACTGTCTTCCTTTAGCAACACGAGAACCTATGGGAGAGACACTTGGGCAGAAGCTTGTGTACTTTTAGCTATTAAGGGAAACCAAATTGTCTCTGGCCCACAAATACTTGAAGCCTAATTCACAAAATAACACTTTTGAATCTACAACTGTACACGTATACTACTGGAATTTTCATGGGACATTTTCGAACTTGCTATTTTTTAGGGTGAAGTTGTATTCACAGTAAACATGGGCCGCTGTTCGCATGCAAACATTTTCTTTTCTTTTTTTTCACAGGGAAAACATTTTTCCCTATGAAAACATGCCTTCCATTGCACCCGATGAAGTTTGGGGATGTTCTGTTCACCTTTGCACATTTGATAGGGATTTACTCCAGCCTTCTACTAGTGAAAGTATTTGACCAACTCCATGATGGAACAGAGTCTGATCGTAGTTTGTGAATGTGCACAAACCCTTTAGGGTTTAATGGAAGGATGGTCCAAATGGACGAGAGAGGGTGAACCTTTAGGGAGGCCTCAGAGTTACAGTGCCCCCTCTTTAACACTGCTTGAATTAAAATCAGAAAGATAGCATTGAGGCCAAAATAAGTAATAGCTCCTTGAAGGTTTTCTTTTTCAATGCTTTATTAAATCAGTGTGATTTAGAACTAATTATTGTGTATAGAGTGTTTGTTAAAATTATGGACGTCAAATCATATCACTAGACAAACAAGCCAATGGTCACAACAAGATTGGTAAATCCGTCACTTCTTCAGGGCTTAACTATTTACAGTGTAAGAAGACCAAACAGTAAATTGTAAATAATAAGCATTTTGACTTGTGAACAATCGACAATTTAGTGATAGATAAAAAAGACAAATTTAAGAAGAAAGAGATTGACATGAAAGGAAGTGAAAAGGAACATATGAAGAAACTATTAATATAAGTAACATTTCCAAGTAATTAATGATCTGTCACAAGGTGCCCTCAGACTCAGGAGTTGAAATGGAATGGTGGTCTGCGCCCTCTGTTACAGAACCTCTTATTTGTCCACAGGAAGGATGTTCCTTCACCACGCCTAGAGCGGACACACCGGTATCGGAGAGCGGGCCCTTTAAACAAACCCCGGGCCGTGGACAGACCGCCTTTAACAATGACGTCAGCATTTCCTGGCCAATAAGGGATGAGGACATTTCTTCCGGGCTAAAGCACGCTTCCGGGTGGAATGAACGAGAGCAGCAGACCGACGCGGGAGAAAGAAACGAGGGAGCGACGCTGATGGTAGCCGGACCGGTACCAGAAACTACGGAGGGAGCCAAAGTACCGAAGCAGCCAGGAGGCCACCGTTCCCACGCTGCGCCCCGCCACGCTTCAGGAGAAGCGTGGCTTACAAAGGTACGGAGCAAGGTTGCGGGGTGGGTTGGATCACGGGAGAAGCCGGATACATAGAGAGGTGTTTCCTCTGCACTCTATCTCCTCTCTCCCCTACTCCCGTTTCCCTGTGCATGGGCACTTCACTGTACAGCACCGAGCACTCGTGTGATTCCCTCACTCCCCCTCCCTCATTCGCGGGTACGTTCAGTACACTGATTCTCGTCTCCTCCTCTTTGCATGTGCCTGAGGACGTCGGATCAAGACCCGACCTGGCCCTGCGACGCCCCAGAAGAAAGCCACAGTGAACCGGACCCAGTTCAGAAGGACTCTGAAGTGTCTTAACTCTGGCTTCTCTTAGGAGATGACGCCTGTACCAAATAAAGCCAGCTTTGCATAGACCCGGTCTCGAGAGCCTTTTGTCCCCAAGTCCACAACTGGTGGAGAATGCGGGCAAACCCTCCATTAGTACCCCAATAATGGAGAACTTGATCCAACAACTCGTACAGGCGCAGGAAAAGCTGGGATGGGCGGTCGAAAGACAGATGTCCTCGGCGCAGGCCAACCGCAATGTCTTCACGGATTCTATGTCATCCCAAATGGAGAACATGCAAAAATTAATGGCCGATCACCTGTCTCTTCCGCAGACTACAGGACGTTCCCCTGGACCAGCGGGGGTGTCCTTACAAAAATACCAGCCGGGAGAGGACCCCGACTCTTTCCTTTTGAATTTTGAGAGGGCCGCCCGCGCATGCGGATGGCCGACGGAAAAGTGGCTGTTCTTTCTTGCACCATTGCTGACCGGTGAGGCACAAGCTGCCTATCAGGTAGCAAACGCCGATGGGAACACAGCGTATCCCGCCATCAAAGAAATTATCCTGGACCATCTAGGTTTAGACGAGGAGGCCTTCAGACTACGGTTCAGAAGGGAGAGGGGCGCCCCTGGGGAAAACCCCAAGACTCTTTTTTTTCGACTTAAGGCTGCGGCCGATAAGTGGTTGAAACCGCACGACAACACTAAGGAAGAAATCATGGACAGAATCTACTTGGAGCAATATCTGGAGGCCCTGCCCTATAACACCCAGAAGTGGTTACGACAGCACACCAAATTGACCACAGAACAGGCCGTCGAGATGGCCACTACTTTTGCGTGCGCCCAGCCGCGTCCCGCAAGCCTGGAACCTGAAAAACCACACAAAGCCCCTCCGCAGAGAACCGAGCGAAGGGTATATCGACCCCCTCCAGCAGATGTCTCCAGATTCAGGCCCCTGAAACCCGAAGGACCCCCGCCCAAGGGTCCGCAGTGCTTCGAGTGCGGAGGGTGGGGCCACATTGCCAGGGCATGCCCTCAGAAAAAGCCAACCGAGGAGCCGATGGAAGTGGGGTATATCCCGAGGTCCGTCCTCTACAGTGCGGAGTTGGGAGGCGCTTTCTACGTAAGTGTGGTGGTGAATGGGAGAGCCGTAAAAGCCTTATTAGACTCAGGGTGTAGGCAATCAGTGATACAGAGGCCCCTAGTGAAACCTATCCAGTACCTTCCTGAGACAGTGGTACACATTAGATGCATACACGGCGACATTAAACAATACCCTGTAGCAAAGGTCGACCTCCGCTTGGAGGAAGGGGTCTCCTACACTGTAAAGGTGGGGTTCTAGAGGACTTGCCCGAAGATCTCATATTAGGAACGGATAATCCCGGGTTCTTGCAGATGTTCCTTAGATCCGTGCAGAAACCTCTAAGGAACAATGAAACAGGGAAAACAATGCCCGCCTTGGTGTCTCCTGACCCTTGGGTCATGGATAGAAGCTTCAGGTTCGCCCAACTTAACGACCCCACTCTGCAGAACGCATGGCAAAACGCACGGTCCCAAAACACTAACACACCTCTGACGTATCCTCATTTCACAATTACCAGCGACCTGTTGTATCGGGTAGGGTCACCAGGGGACGAACCCCAACTTCTTGTCCCTATGGCCTTCAGGGAGCAAATCTTTTCTTTTCTCATTCTCACCTAACAGCAGGTCATGTGGGGGCTGAAAAGACGTCCCAAAATGTGCTGCGATATTTTTTTGGGCCGGGAGTTTATGGGGAGGTAAAACGGTACTGTCAGGAGTGCGAGATCTGTCAGAGGAAGACCACCCATCGTCCCCCACCGGTACCTCTACAGCCACTCCCGATTATAGGGATGCCCTTTTCCCGGGTGGGTATGGACCTCATAGGACCCCTCCCAAAGACAAAAAAAGGACACCAATATGCGTTGGTCCTGGTGGACTATGCCACCAGATATCCTGAGGCTTTCCCTCTAAAAGCCCCCACCTCATCTAGCATAGCCGAGCGTCTGGTTGAGTTGTTTTCAAGGGTGGGATTCCCCAGAGAGATCCTAACGGATCAAGGGACCCCTTTCGTATCACGTCTCATGAAGGAGGTCTGTAAAACACTGAACATCCGACACCTAAAAACATCAGTGTACCACCCCCAAACCAATGGGTTGGTGGAGCGGTACAACGGGACACTGAAATCAGTCCTCCGGAAAATGCTCCAGAACGACGGGAAGGAATGGGATCAGTTGCTTCCCCTGGCTCTTTACGTGATACGGAGCCAGATACAGAGTTCGTTAGGGTGTTCCTCTTTTGAGATGCTCTACGGGAGACAACCCAGGTCCCTACTAGAGAGCACCAAAGAGGCATGGGAGAAGGAAGAACCAGAGGAGTTCCGGGGGTTTCTTGAGTATACCCAAAACTTGAAAAACAAGATAGGGAAGCTTCGAGACTTGGCATACTCTCAGCTGGAAAACAAACAAGGGAAACAGAAAATGCTATACGATAAAGGAAAGAAGTGGAGAAAGTTATGTGTGGGTGACTGGGTTCTGGTGCTCTTACCCTCCTCGACCTGCAAATTCAAGTCCGAATGGCTCGGACCTTACAAGGTCGTTGAAACTATCGGGAAAACAAGCTATAAAGTGCAAATAAGACCCTCCAGAATACAAACCTTTCACATAAATCTGCTAAAAAAATGGCTAGGACCCCTGCCAACTACTGCCCATTTGGTAGTGCCCTCTCTACAACAGTCAGAACAAACGCTAGACCAGCTAGTGATCAATTCCGATCTATCCAAGGAACAGAGGGTTTCCCTTGATGAGGTCCTGAGGCCCTTCTCCCCAACATTTTCAGACCTACCAGGGAAAACATCACTAACAGAACATACCATAGAGACAGACCCAGGAAAGACAGTAAAACAAAGGCCTTACAGGATACCCGCAGCAAAAAGAGAAGCCATACAAAGAGAGGGGGAACAGATGCTGGAACTTGGAATAGTCATGGTGCCAAAACCGGACGGGTCCACTCGTTATTGTATGGACTTCCGGGCCCTGAACTCCATATCACGTTTTGATGCCTACCCCATACCGCGAATAGATGAACTCATAGAGAAATTGGGTAATGCTTCCTTTATAACCACACTCGACCTCACGAAAGGGTACTGGCAGGTCCCCCTTAACCGCTTCGCCGCGATCGGAATTCTGCCCAGGTGCTGGACATTCCGATCGCGGGTGTGGTCGTGATGAGCTCAGCTCGTCATGCGCACAGCGCGACCGCGCAGCATGACGAGCTGAGCTCGTCATGAGCATCGAAGGGGTTAAGGAATCAGACAGGAAAAAGACCGCCTTTGTGACACCTGAGGGCCTTTACGAGTTTACGGTTCTCCCATTCGGCCTACATGGGGCGCCTGCCACCTTCCAGCGCCTCATGAACCTCAAAAACACAGTCGTTCGCATCAGCGTACTTAGACGACATCGTGGTGTTTAGCTCCTCTTGGGAATCACATCTAGACCATCTCCAAACCATACTGGCCTCCCTGAGAAATGCGGGCCTCCACATCAACTCAAAGAAATCAAGGGTTGCTTTCCAACGGGTCAAGTACTTGGGCTTTATCTTGGGCCATGGCGTGATTGCTCCACAGTCTGAGAAGGTACGGGGGCGATCTCGGAAACAACCTTTCCCAGATCCAAAAGGGACTTGAGGGCCTTTTTGGGGCTCTTAGGATATTATCGACGCTTCATTCCACACTATTCGGAAATCGCGACCCCATTAACTAACTTGCTTCGCAAAGATAGTAAGAATGAAGCCCTTCTCCATCCCAGCGAGGGAACCCTCGAGGCCTTCCGCCTGCTCAAGACTGCCATAACCTCCAGTCCAGTACTCGTTTCACCTGACTTTACCAAGCCTTTCGCCCTGCATACTGATGCTTCGGACTATGGCATAGGAGCTGTGTTAACGCAGGAATCCCCAGATGGTTCCGAACACCCCATACTCTTCATAAGTCGCAAACTGTTCCCCCGGGAGATCAGGTACCCTACTGTGGAAAAAGAGTGTCTCGCCATCAAATGGGCGATAGACAAGCTACGTTATTACCTAGAAGGACGCCCTTTCACACTTTTCACAGGCCATGCCCCCCTCCAATGGATGGCACAGAACAGGAGCAACAACCCCAGGGTGCTTAGGTGGTTTTTGTCATTGCAACCTTTTGCCTTTCGGGTTCAGCACCAGAAGGGCTCGGACAACACTGCTGCAGATTTTCTCTCCCGGGTGTTTCCTCTCCCCGATCGGGAGAGTCTTAGGGGGGGAGGAATGTCACAAGGTGCCCTCAGACTCAGGAGTTGAAATGGAATGGTGGTCTGCGCCCTCTGTTACAGAACCTCTTATCTGTCCACAGGAAGAATGGAACGCATGTTCCTTCACCACGCCTAGAGCGGACACACCGGTATCGGAGAGCGGGCCCTTTAAACAAACCCCGGGCCGTGGACAGACCGCCTTTAACAATGACGTCGGCATTTCCTGGCCAATAAGGGATGAGGACATTTCTTCCGGTCTAAAGCACGCTTCCGGGTGGAATGAACGAGAGCAGCAGACCGACGCGGGAGAAAGAAACGAGGGAGCGACGCTGATGGTAGCCGGACCGGTACCAGAAACTATGGAGGGAGCCAAAGAACCGAAGCAGCCAGGAGGCCACCGTTCCCATGCTGCGCCCCGCCACACTTCAGGAGAAGCGTGGCTTACAAAGGTACGGAGCAAGGTTGCGGGGTGGGTTGGATCACGGGAGAAGCCGGATACATAGAGAGGTGTTTCCTCTGCACTCTATCTCCTCTCTCCCCTACTCCCGTTTCCCTGTGCACGGGCACTTCACTGTACAGCACCGAGCACTCGTGTGATTCCCTCACTCCCCCTCCCTCATTCGCGGGTACATTCAGTACACTGATTCTCGTCTCCTCCTCTTTGCATGTGCCTGAGGACGTCGGATCAAGACCCGACCTGGCCCTGCGACGCCCCAGAAGAAAGCCACAGTGAACCGGACCCAGTTCAGAAGGACTCTGAAGTGTCTTAACTCTGGCTTCTCTTAGGAGACGACGCCTGTACCAAATAAAGCCAGCTTTGTATAGACCCGGTCTCGAGAGCCTTTTGTCCCCAAGTCCACATGATCATAATTTGATTATTTCAATGTATCTTTCTCTTAACTAGTTGAACATAATTTAATTAATTTATAAAACATTCAGCATCAGATTTTGATCAGAAACATTTTAGCTGTCTTAGAGATTGACATCAATGTAGTAACCATATGAAATCAAATCATCTTTGCTAATAGAATCCTTAGGAGCCTTGTGTTCTATAGCCACCAAATTCATGTGTGTTTAGAAGAGCCGCTAACCCATTCATTTGTAATTTCATTTATATTAGAAACAATTATGATTTATGTAATGTGTGCACTAATGTTTCATATATTCCATTCAAATGTATTTCTTAGACATACTAACACGTATCCATTTAAGATTTACTGTAAGCCACATATAGGGTGAATTTAACGTACTGACAATATAATTTCATTTGTGTTTAAATGTGCACATGCATATTAAATGTGCACTATTGATTTAATGTTCAAATTGACTTGAGTAGGCCTGGTCTTCATGCTGCATAAAATTTTGTTTTCCATTTTCTGCTAACATGACTTTTCTTTTAGGTGCAATTCTCATGCATTGTTAGTTTAAAAATAGATACATTACTGTACCAGCGATAGAGAGAAAGAGCCTGAGAAGAAGACCTTGACGAAAGAACATGGAGAGCCAGAGCATCAACTGAAACGTCTATTCTGCAATGTTACAATATGGCCTGAGTGTGAGAAGACAATGTCGTTTTCCTGTCCAGTGTGAGATCTTTTACGAGAGATGCTGTCTGCAACGTGAAAATGGACAAAACAATGGTCCCCCTGATTATGTGTACAGATGGGTGTTACTTTCGGGATCCTGATGGATTTAGCTGGTGTTCACACTATCTGAGGTTACCACACTTTTCTTTGGACTTTGAGAGGTTGAGACCTCTACGCTTTCCCCTGATTCTTTGCTAAGTGTGGCTTAGGCTAACACTTATTTCCCTGACCCAAGAAGACTCTTGATTAAGCTTCTGCAATGCTGACACCTTCCTACTTATTTTTCCTGCCTTGTTCTTTTTTTCGCTTATGGAAATTCCCTGATTTTTTAGATTCTTTCGATTTCTAAGTACCATGCTCTTAGCTTGGACTCTAATTTTAGTGATTTAGATTTACTCATTTATAGACGAGAACATTTGAGACTCTTCCCTGAGCATCAGATACTTTTGTTAACCTTTTGTATTGCTGCAACTGAACTTCTTGTTTGTCTGATACTGTGACTCCTAAACATCTTTTAAAGGTTAGTTTTCCCAGTTGTTATTCTGTATCTTTATAGCATGGTGCTAAGAGTCATGCACCTTAACTTGATTGTTAATTTGTAATAAACTTTAACTATATCCATTGACACCTGGTCCTTACTGTGTGGTCAAATGGGTTACACTGTTAGTTGAAATTTGACTAATCCTATGTTAACTCCCATCACCCCTCAGGCGGAAAATAAAAGACCCATCGGTGGAGAGTTAGTACGCTTAATGGAATTGGCCCAGTACACTGGATCAATTTGGTAGCACATCAGATGGTTTTCCACTGACGTGAGGGAGTTAGGGTATCCCATTCAGAAATTGCCCAAGTTCAGTCCAAACCCCTAAAGCCATGGTTCGCTCGAAGGATTGATGGAGTTCCAGTGGTATGGGAACGGACTGTAGCAGCTTGGTGTGAGTATTAATAGGGTTACGCGATGCAAATGCTTATGCTTAGATTACAGTTTTGCAGTGATTGTATCGTGTTCTGCTGAGACGTTTTAAGTTGATGTGTAAATGTGGCACTTAATGCAGAGAAGTTGAAGTGGTTATTGGGTCTGTCATGGCCTAAGATCCCGGTATAGAGACACTAAAATGTCAAGTTATTAGTGTAGAAGATACTGAGGGCCTAATTACAATGTCAGTAGGAAAGCCTCTGACCGCAGGTTGGAGGCTCTCCGACCGATATTGTAGGTTTAAACTCCTACCGCCGTATTACAATGACGGCGGTCAGAGTTTAAACCAGCCGTGGAATCGGACTTCGTTCCGACGGGCTCAAGGAGCCCGTCGGCCAGTCGGAAAGGCCTCATAATCCCTTAAGGACGGCGTTTCCGCCGTCGGGATTAAGATGGCACTTTCTGACAGGAGTTCCATGTCGGCCTTTCTGATATGGAACTGCTGTCGGAAAGTATCTTTGGGGGCCCTCTAGCAGGGCCCTCTTCCCCCCTGGTCCTCCGCAAGTGGCCCTGGGGGGCACCTTCACATCCCTGCACCATGTGTGTCTGCCACATGGTGCAGGGATGTTTAAAAACTTCCATTTTACAATTAAAGCTTGTGGTGCGAGCGGTTTTGGGCCGCCGCACAAGCTACCATTGAAAAATGGAAGTTTGCGACCTCACCATGTGTGGTTGCATCCTAATTGTGGTGTCGGAACCGCCGACCTGAGGTTGGTTGGTTCCCCATCTGCAGTGATGCCGGTTGGAGGCAACTCCGACCAACATCGTAATTAGGCCCTGAGTGTAGAAGTCTGCTGTGTTGTGGTGGTGGTTATCTTTGTGTGATTGTGAGGTGTGGTTGGTATAGCCAATCTCAGTGCACAGGGAAGAACTGCATCAATCCGAGTGGGATGCCGCTGGTCGAGGTCTCATTTGAAGTGAATCCCAGGATAGCTCTGAAAGTGTTGCTCTGGAATGTCTTTTGTGTGTTTGAATAACATTTAAAATCATTAGAGGAGCAGGCAGAGTTAGTTGTTGAAATTGCTTGCATTTGTTTTGTGTAAATTGCTTGGAGATCGCGCACATGAAGGGGAGTGAGCCATTGCAAGGAGTGAGATTGACATCACAGAGTGTCGCGCTGGCATAGGTCAGGTTGGTTTAGAGCTGCGCTGGTATTGGTTGGATATGTTATAGAGGGATGTGTTGGTATTGGTTGTGATCACAGGACAGAGAATTGTGGGTATAAAATCATTTCCTGGTTTGAAAGAAAAGTCACTTGTGAGTATTGCATACTATTGATCGAAAAGGAAATCCTTTAAAGCAAAACATGGTCTAAAGATGGGAGATGTGACTGTGCCTGTAAGAAAGGGAGAAGAGGCCCCACCCGAAGGTACGCCAGGCCATACTATGGCAATAGATGTGGGTATTCACACATGTGTTTGGCTCGAACATCGTAGTAAAATCACTGAGAAAGATGGTCCCTTGACCTGTGGCGGCTGCTGCCACTAAAAGTTGGTGGAGCAGCTCTGGGGGAATAATCCTTTTTTATTAAAACCGCCCACTGCTAGATGCCACCTTGGTGATCCTCTGCTCCCACAGCCTCGGTGCTCCTCTGCTCTCCTCCCCACCCAATCCAGATGCTGCTCTCATGCTATTACCCAGCATGAGAGAAGCACTGGGATTGGTCTGAGCGGGCTGAAATGCCACACAGTTAGGGACAGGGAACCTGTGTCTCTTTTCCCACCCGGCTGTGCAAGAGTGCTGGGTTGGTGAAATGTAACTGTATATGTCGGTTTGGCCGTCCTAAGGTGGCCGGCCAAACTGACCTACGACTCCTCCTCCCTGGCTGCTGCTGCCCCGCCCCTCCCTAGACTCGGCGGACTCAGATGAGTAAGTCAAAATAAAATGATAATAAAATAGTTTTATTATCATTTTATTTTTCATTTGCTGCCTTTCAGCAGTGGGGCGACGCTCCTCCCCCATAACAGAGGAGCCACCAATGCCCTTGACATTTCCTCGTTATGGGACATTTAGTTTGAGAATCATTGAACATTTAGAGAGGACATTGTATAACATGAAACTGTCTCCTAGACCTACACAATACAAAGCACTTAATGCCTGGGAACATACAGCTCAACTTAGGCAGAGCGAGAGAGAGATTTCAAGGAAGGGTTAAGAAAGCCATGCACACTTGTTCAGATGCTAGAAGGGATACAGAACAGAAAACATTGAGAACTGACATGATTGAGAGAGATAAACTATATCCTGCACAAACAAATGAGGAAGAAGGGAAAGGTAAACACAAGGATAAGAAAAAGAAGAAAGAGACAGATGAGACAGAGAACCTAGCTGAGGACAGTGATAGCGATTCAAAAGAGAATTTTATAACTGAATTGTTGAACCGTTCACCTCCATACAATGTAACCCAAACTGGAGGAGCGAGTAATGCACCTAATGGTGAAACCTTTGATGTGCCTACAGCACCAGTAAATACAAATTCTAATTCGATGGGTGAGAATTCAGGAATGACACCCCCTTCAAATTCACTTGCTCTAAACGCTCCAGATGCATTGACCGTTTCTGTTACAACTGGTCCTGTGGTACCTTTATATAAACCTGGATTAACAAGAAATACTACACATACTTTGGCTGTTCCTACTGGAACAAATGCTTCAGCTAGTGGTCTTGTGGGTTCGATAATGAGACCAATTCCTCAGATTCCTACGGTTTCGACCCAAGGGAATACCCCATGTGCTGCAAGTGTAGACCCTACCTTAAATCAGACAGGGTTTGACCATACTAAGAGAGTTTCTCAGAGATCACCACCCTTTTTCATGCCTAGAACGAATGAGCTTCCAAATGTAATTACAGTATCCTTAGGACAGAGCTGTCTATAGGAACGTCAAATTCTTACATGTTTCTTTTGAACTCAGCACCTGGTGTAAGTAGTGTCACCTATAGTGCAGAGAGATAATTCTTAATACCCCGGCAGAACAACCAGGTTTTACTGTCCGAGAATTTGATGATTGGCTCAGAGGTACAGACACCTGACAGGTAGTGGGAATTCTGGAAGTGGAAATCCTGGAATGAGTGGAAGGTATGCCCAGGTTGAGAGAGTAGAGTTAGAAGAAATGATAATTGGAACTCTTGACATGTCTCAATTAAACTCTTACCAGGATGATGAGCTATTGTTCCTGTGTAAACATATAACTAGACGTGCAGGACAGGCTCATGAGAGATTATCTGAATTGACTCACAGATATGGAATTGATTTGCAGAAATTTAAAGAATTACAAAGTAGTTACCATTAACCTTTAGTGACAGAGATCTCCAAAACATGAGACTGTCAGGAATTAAATTGCATTTTAAGGAATTAATTGCCTATGTTCGAAAATGGAGTGAGTTAGATAGATGGGAAGGTAGATGGGAAAGAAAAGGGAACCAAGGAAGGTCAGGTTAGAACTGCCTCTGCCTGGAAAAGAGGAGGAGAATGAGGATATATACATGCTTCTCATGAGAGAAGTGCCTTGTGGAGGTTATGTTCATATACCATGGAGCAGGACTGATCTTGCGTCAGTCACAAATGATTTTCCGAAATCAAGAGAGAACCCAGCGAAATGGGACAGACAGGTTGATCTATTTGTAAAAATATCAAAGGTTCTGTTGAATGATTTGAATACATTATTTGGAATTGTGGTTCCAGGTGATTTGTGGGTTGAATGCAAAGTTGCTTTGGATTGGCCCAAGATGGAGCCACCGAGACATCATATATCGCATGCCCCATCCCCACTGGCAAAGAAAAAGTATAATCAGGTGATTACATTTTTGAAGTTGAAAATATTGCCCAAAGAGATTAATTGGGTCAAGCTTGGCAGAACAACCCAATAGTCCAAAGAGTCCATACATGCTTACTATGAGAGACTGTTGAAGGCACTTAAACAGTTCAGTGGGACAATAACTATTGAGGCAAAGGATATGGGACATTTTGTTTACAGATTTGTGTATGGATTAAAGCCTGAAGTTAGTTCCATGATTCAACAGCATTTGATTTGTTGACAGAGTAAGCCCATTGATGAATAGTGAGATATACCAAGTATTGCAGCAACAAATTGGAAATGAAACATAAGAAATTGAAGGAAAAGCTATTGGTAGCACAAATGAAAGCTGCACAGCAAGGTCAGAATCAACAGTTTGTTGGGAATGCTGGTCCTATGCAGAAAGTGTATCAACAGGGAGTTCCTATGATGCAAGGTGGTAATGGATTGCAACAGCAAGGTAGAGGACGTGGTGTCCCGATTGATCCGAGTACAGGGATTGATCTGGAACTTAAAAGAAGTCTAATGTGTTCGATGTTTGAGGCAGGTTGGGGCACTGGAAACATGAATGTCGATTTAATATTGGTAGCATGGCAAATGGGAATCAGATTCAGAATGGGAGATTTGTGCAGTCTCAGGGAAATAACATGGCCCTGATGCAGCAAGTACAGAGACACAGTGTTCACAATCTCAATGTACCCTAAGCTCATGTAATGCAGATTCCACAACCCCCAATACCACAACAAAATGCAAATGTCCAAAGATAAAATTCGAATAAAATTCCTAATGTAAACACTAATCCTTTTACATCTCAACATACTCTATGATACAAACAGATAATGACTACAGCTCAGACCTGTCACAATGATGGGGTCTGAGAGAGGAGGAGGATTGCGTACTTGGCGCAACCTTAGAGGTAGGCCACAGTGGTCCATTTGTGGATTGTGAGGTAAATGGAAATCCCATATCATTCCTCATTGAAACTGGTGCTACCCACTCTACTGTGCGAACAGCAGAAGTTCCCAGCCTACCCCTCTCGGGACAAAGAATTCAAGTTGTAGGAAAAGCAAATAAACAAATGACTTGTCCAGTTTCAGAAGCGGTACCTGTCAAAATAGGGTCCTTTGAGGAGAATCACTGATTTGTGGTGTGTGATTCAAGTCCTGTAAATCTGCTTGGATGAGAGCTCTTGTGCAAGCTGAATTGTTCCATTTAATGTGAACCAAATGGTACATTGTTTCAAACTCATGATAAAGACATTACTTTTAAACTTGTCTGACAATGTTCAGAAATCGGACTGTACCCTGTGTTATGTAAGATGATTTGCCCGCAGAGCTGAGAGACACAGTGTTACCTGAAGTCTGGGACTTTACAGGGAAAGATATGTTTCATCAAAGGTGTTGAACCAGTCCGCATCACAGTGAAGCCAAATGCAGAGTACCAAAGAATCCCACAATACAATCTGGCCCCTGAAACCATAGCTGGGATTACTCCTGTGATTGTCTCAATGAAGGAGCAAGGCATTTCTAAAGAGATGGGGAGTCCATGTAACTCACCCATTATGGGTTTGCAGAAATCCAATGGCAAGTACCACATAGTCCGGGATTTGAGGAAGGTTAACTCCATAGTTGTTCCTTGTTGTCCTGTGGTACCGAATCCAGCTGTGAATTTGTTTCAGATTCTGTGTGAGACCGAGTGGTTTTCTGTTATTGATTTGTGCCAAGACTTCTTTTCTATAACATTGCATGAGGATAGTTTCTTTGATTTCTAGTTCAGCAGCTGTGTTCTGGCATGGTGCCGAGTCCCACCAGAGTATATGGAGAGCCCATCAATTTTCAAACAGATACTCAAGAAAAATCTGTAGTCCTTAGTGATGCCCTATCACTCAGTCCTAGTCCAATACATTGACGACCTCTTGGTGGTGTCAAATACTCAGGAGGCTTGCAAAAAAGACACAATTGCTCTGTTGAATCACTTAGTTGAGAATAGACATAAAGTGCCCCTGACAAAGTAACTAAAAACTAACTACAATGTCTCAACTGGATTCAATGAGGGAGGCAAATACATCAGCATGTACACGACATTGCAAAAAAAAGAAAGAGAAAGGGAGACTCCTGGTTGTTTGTATCAAGGTGCTCAAGGCATCATATATTTAAAGTACAAAGTTTATCATAGCAGATTTAACAGCACTAGGAGTATAAATTGTGATGGCAATCAAAGTGGCAAAGTGCACATTGTGCTCGTGACAAGAGAATAAACAGCGCAAGTGACTAGTGCAGAACACAGCGGGCGGCGCAAAGTGACAAGGTGGTAATAAGGCTATATACAGTGATCAAAGGTTCGATACAATTAATTATATACAATGACTGTACAAAGTTTTCGATTTTGAAGAACCAAAGCAAGAGATGCGCCATAAATTGCGCTGAAAAAGAGGTCGACGGCGGTTCGGTCCTATTCATTCAGGACCATCATCAGGACCAGATTGCCCAATTTTAAGGAGTGCTGTGTACCGGCCAGGGTTCAGCTACGCTGAAGAGAGTCTTAGGTGGCTAGGTCTGCAGTGTCGGTGCCCCGATCGACTGCAAGGGTCAGTTCAGGAGAACCTAAGGTGAACACAATGGTAGAACTGTACAATGGTAGTCTGAAAAATCCAACAAAAACGTAAAGGCAGGGTCGGGTCCCCGATCCGCTGCGACGGTCCAAACAATGTTACCTCAATCAAGGGCGAAGGATGATTACGCGTGTAGGAATTGGAAGAGCCCTGTTCGAATAAATCCAAGGTCTAGCAGGAACCGCCACAATCATGTAACAACACTTTAAGAAAGAGGTCCTATACCTAGGACATCACATTGGGAAAGGAGCAAGTAAAGTGTCACAAGAGAGAATCTTGGCAATTCTTAAAATGAATCCGCCAACCACTCAGAAAGAAGTCAGGGTGTTCTTGAGAATGGTGGGCTACTGTAGACAGTGGATTTCCAACTTTTCCCTGTTGGCCAAGCCTCTGCAGATGCTGACACATAAAGACGTTTCAGATCCGGTACCATGGGCAGAGACATTATCTAAGCTCTGAGCAGGCCCGCATGCAGCTGTCAAGCTGCATGCAGGATTCTCAGAGCTTAAATAATGTCTCAGCCCTGCCCTGGCACTTGGAAAGCCTGATTATAATAAATGTTTTGCTTTGTTTTGCTGTGAGGGGAAGGACTGCGCTCTCTCAGTGCTAACCCAGATGCATGGGAATGCTCACAGACCCGTAGCTTATTTTTCTACCACACTCGATCCAGTAGCTACTGCTTTGCCTGGCTGTCTTAGAGCAGTAGCTTCCACAGGTGTCAGTATAGAGCAGTGCGAAAGCATTGTTATGGGTCACCCCTTGACAGTTTTTGTACCCCACTCTGTTGAGGTCTTGTTAACATGCACCAGAACCCAGTACCTGACCAATGGCATCTCACCAAGTATGAGCAAGTCATACTTGGCGCAGAGAATGTTACATTGAGGAGATGAACTCTACTAAATCCTGCTACCCTTTTCCCCATACCTGGAAATGAATCTGCTGAAGGTGAAGTTGAGCATGACAGTCTTGATGTTACTGAACTATGGATCAAGGCGAGACCTAATATACTAGATGTGCCACTACCTGAATCACATTATGTGATGTTTGTTGATGACTCTTGCTTACGAGACCATGACGGAAACCTGAGAGCTGCCTACGCAGTTTGTACTGCCTCAGGTGTGGTCGAAGCCTCCAGGCTTCAAGGAGTATTTTCAGCACAAGTGGCAGAATTGATTGCTCTTACTAGAGCATGCTGTGTTTCAGACCAGCTGAGAGTGACAATTTCCACTGGCAGTCAGTATGGCTTTGGTGTTGTTCATGACTTTGGACAGTTATAGTTACAACTTGGGTTTATGACCTCTTTGGGGTCACCCATTATGAATGGTGAAAGTGTCCATAAACTGTTGCATGCGTTACAGCTGCCTGCCCAGATTGCAGTTATGAAGTGCCCCGCACATTGCAACGGTACTGATTATGTGACAGTGAGCAGCAGATATGTGGATGAAACTATGAGATACTGTGCTTTGAATGCTGGCACCTTTAATTGGGAGTATCAGAATCAAAAATCAGATGGCACAAATTGCGATCTGTTGTTAACCGCAGTTGATACTTGGGAGAAAGTTAGGAGGTTACAGGAAGAAGTACCAGAGGCAGAACAGCAAGGTTGGATTAGAGCTGGATGTGTCAGAAGAGATGAGGATGACATTTGGGTTTGAGGAGCTGGAAGACCAATGTGTTGTCAGATAGCTTGTTACCTCCAATGGCGAGACATTTTCATGGACCTGCACACGTAAGGAGAGATTCCATGGTGTGCTTGTTTAGACAAACATAGTTTAAACCCAGATTCAAATTGATGGCTGAAGGTTTGTGTCACAGGTGTGTTGTTTGTCAATCAACAAAATGTAGGCAGAAGAACTGCAGTAACACTGAGTCCCTTCAACAGGATGCAACTGGATTTTATCAAGATACCTGTGTGCAAAGGGCTCAGATTTGTCCTAGTGATTGTGTGCATATTTTCACATTGGGTTGCAGCTTACCAGACTAAGAGAAATTAGTGTTTAAGTTGTTGTTGTTGAGGCAGTTAATATCGAGGTTCAGCTCTCCGACTTCTCTGGAGTCAGACCTAGGAACTCATTTTAATAATGAAGTCCTGAAGATGTTATATGCAGCAATAAAAGTTGAACAGAGGCTACATTGCAGTTATAGATCATCATTGTGGAGGAAGTCAATGGCAATTCAATGGCACTTTGAAATTCATACTGGCTAAAGTGTGTGCTTTAACATCATTGAAATGGCCTGATGCATTGCCTCCTGAGTTGATAGAAGAAAAGGATTGTCTCCCCATGAAATCATCATGTGTAAAGCTATAAGACTGCCAGCTGGGCCTGCAAATGAGCCTGTGAACATTGCAGATGACATGATTCTTGATTACTGCAAAGGACTGGCTGATGTGGTGTGTTCTGTGTCTCACCAGGATGGAGAGGCTACAGCCCTGCCTCAACAGGAGAACTGCCATGATCTCAGTCCTAGCAACTGCGTTATGATGAAGAAGCACGTGCGCAGTCGTGCTTAGAGCCTCAGCGGCATGGCTTGTACCAAGTAATTGTTGTCACTACAACAGCTGTGAAGTGTGGAGGTCTCCCTAACTGGCTACACACAGCCCAAACTTGCAGAGTTCCTTGTCCCTTTGATGATATAACAGCACTTGTCCCTGACATACCAGTTGTTACAGTGAGACAAAGGAAACAAGTTAGTCAAGATGAAGGGATCAGCAAGAAGCTGGAACAGCACCTGTTCGGCTTGAGGGGGGCTGAGAGAGTCAACAGTTGAAGTCAGTACAGAAGGGTTAGATCCTGTACTGTTGACTGTGCCAGACCCTGGCGAAGGGCCTAGTGCAGCAGTAATGCGAGGTGTACCTGAAGACCGGTGGCAAAGATGACAGGAGAGGGGGAGATGCAGTTTGTCTGAAGTGCATGTGACACACTCCATCCCTAAAGAAACTGAAGGATCTGGCCTAAGTGACGGTGATGAAGAAGGGCTAGCAGCATGGAGATCAACGAGAGCTAGAGTGCCCTGTCGCAAGTACTTCTCACCTGAATGGACTTACCTAGCTGTCAATGACTGGGAGAGAGCATTTTGCAACTTTTGCTATTACAATATGCATCCAATTGAACCTCCTTGAACTGAACTTTGTGGCCCAACTGAGCTTTGAAATTGCATTGCCACTAAACAGACTGAGTCAATTTATCCTGGATGTGATCATTAGTGAGTTCGAACTGCGCATTTATTAGAAAAAGAAATTAATAGATTTGCCCAAACTACAAAGAAGAGTACCAAAGCCTGAGTCTGCTGATGGAGCGTAAGGATGTCCTTTAGAAGAACACGGAGTAGGGCTAAGGAAGTCTCATGAAGAACATTGTACATATTTTAGAGGAAAAAACATTTGAACTTTGCTTTGCTGTTTGCGAAAGTGGAAGCTAACTGAAAAGACTGTGCTGCAATCTTCTAGTTAAATGTATGTCATCAGAGAACTTATGGAGCCTAACCCTAATGATATTAGATGTACATGCTTATGTGTAGGATTATTTGTTGTTGTGAAATTAGTATTGATTGCTTTGCTTATAATGTTGAGTTTACCCCATCCTTCACAAATAGAGGTGCTTAGGTCTACACATGTCCCTTAAACACTGCTTCCTACTAACAATAGTTTACCTGCAATAGATGAGAAAGACTTAGATGTAGATGCATCTAGAAGAGATTATTCATTGAATGGGGAGAGGATGTGGCCTTACGGCCAGAGCGGCCGACTTTGGAGCTGGGGAACCAGCTTTGAGCCTCGGCATCGGCTCAGCATTCTGTGATTCTGGGCAAATCTCCCAGTGCCAACCAAAAATAAATGTGTCCTTGTGTAACGTAACTGGTGCTCATGTAAAGCGCTCCAAAACCTTCGGGTTGAGTTTGCGCTATATATATCTGCAAAAAAAGTGTATATTTGTAATTGCTTCATGAATATGTTGACACAATGGATTCTAGAGATTGCAACACTTGCATGTAATTACCTGCATCAGTTGCAGATGGGATAACATACCATTACCTCCCCTTGACATATGGAGTTACCTGTAGTTTATTGCTGAGTTTATTTTATGGAAAGGGTCATCTTCAATATTATTGCTCAAATCATGACTTGGTTTTTTCAGGCGTTCCTGTGTTGAAGCCTTTGAATAGACAACCTGATGCTTAAAAGTTAGAGACAGTGGGAAATTTCTTTAGACCCACCATGACATTAGATACTGCTTATGCACACAGACACAACTTAACTTGTTTCTTAATCGGTGTAGAAAAGAAATTCATAGATTCAGAAGAAGAGACATATTAGCTAAAGCAGCAAATCATGCAAAAGTACCACAATGGGCCAAAAGGATGTTGAGAAAATACGTTTTACAGGTTACCCAAGAGATGATATAGAACATGTTATGTAGGGATGGTTTTTCCAAAAATATATCATGGAGGCTAACTTGATGATCCAACAGGAGAACGACATGTAAGAACTAAAAGAGGTGCTAGTACTAGTGAAAGTGTGGGAGATATCTTTGGTGCTTTAATACCATCTGTAGGAGTGATACTCAACTCACAGAACATTAGGAAGTTTTCTACTGCAGTTGATAAATTATCTACTAGTCCTGCTGGAGAATTTTTAGTTATAGATACTGAAATGGTTGCCATCAGATCCATGGTTTTGCAGAATGGACTTGCATTATTTCCTAACTATAACGACCCTGTAACCTTTGTTTTTTTTAAGTGAATTTCTCAGATTTTTTAAACTTTATTTCCTAATTGTAACCACTAACCTTTGACAGTGAGTGTGTGAGTGAGGGCATGAGTGTCTCAATAAGACTATGAGTGGGTGTGTGTGTGTCTAAGTGGGTCTGTGAGTTGGTGTGAGGGTGTTTGAGTGTGTGTGTGTGTCTGAGTGCTCTGTTTTGCCTTTTCTGCTTGTTTTTATGCCCTCTGTCTTGCCTTTCCTGCTAGTTTTTCTGCCCTCGGTTTTGCCTCTTTCTGCTCATTGCTGACCATTAATTTGCCTCTTTCTGCTCGTTTCTCACCTTTATTTTGCCTCTTGCTTCTGGTTTCTGACCTCTATTTTGCCTCTTTCTGCTTATTTCGGGTCTTTATTCTTCCTCTTTCTGCCCCTTCTTTTACTTTGCCTCTTTTTGCTTGTTGCTGACCATTATTTTGCCTCTTTCTGCTCATTGCTGACCTTTACTTTGCCTCTTCCTGCTCTTTTCTCAAATTTATTTTGCCTCTTGCTGCTTGTTTCTGACCTATATTCTGCCTCTTTCTGCTCATTTCTGACCTTTATTCTGCCTCTTTCTGCTCGTTTCTGACCTTTATTCTGCCTCTTTCTGCTCTCTTCTGATCTTTATTCTGTCTCCTTCTGCTCGTTTCTCACCTAAATTTTGCCTCTCTCTGCTCGTTGCTGATCATTATTTTCCCTCTTTCTGCTCGTTTCTCACCGTTATTTTGCCTCTTTCTGCTTGGTATTGACCTTTATTATGCCTCTTTTTCCTCATTTCTCACCTTTATTTTGCTCTTTCTGCTAATTGCTCACCTTTATTTTGCCTCTTCCTGCTCATCACTGACCTTTATTCTGCCCTTTTCTGCTCGTTTCTGACCTTTATTCTGCCTCTTTCTGCTCGTTTCTCACCTTTATCTTGCCTCTTTCTGCTCGTTGCTGACCTTCAGTCTGCCTCTTTCTGCTCGTTTCTCACCTTTATTCTGCCTCTTTCTGCTTGTTTCTCAGCTTAATTCTGCCTCTTTCTGCTCCCTTCTGACCCTTGAGACCGCGGGGGGAGCCTCAAGACCCCAACGGTTCTAACCGGCTCCCCGCCACCCTGTGGGAGCCGGCATTGCTGCTGCACAGAGGGAGCTGCTGGAAAGGCAGCTCCTCCATGCAGGAGCAATATGTTTAATCTCTTTCCCTGCCCTCATGTCTGCGGGCAGGAAAAGAGATGAAATCTCAACTTCCAGGGGGCGAAAGCACTCTGACAGCTCCCGCCCACTGGAACCGAGTGTTTACTTTAGCTTGGCGGGATCTGTGAGCTCCCGAAAGCTAAAGCAAACAGCGATGTCCTGGGGGTGGGCGCCCCGGGACATAGCAGGAGCCAGCCCTCGGGAGTACCGGTTCCAAGGGCGATGTATGGCTCCAGGAGGAGGGGCCCCACCTTTGATCTGCACAGGCCAGCCCTAGGGAGGTGGTGGTCCCCAGGGCCTTATATGGCCCAGGAGGGGGCACACGGCCCCTCTCCCAGTTTCAATTATATTATAGGCCCTGGGGAGGTGTGGTCCCTGTGGACCGGGGGGTCTGCGAGGCCCCGTTACTATTAATTTAGCCCCGGGAGGTGGTGGTCCCTGGGGCTTGAACCCACACCAGCAGGGGGGATCTTATGGCCCCCCTCCAAATTTAAAATAAAGCTCCGAGGAGATGGTGGTCCCCGGTCCTCAAAAGACCCCATGGAGAGGCACCTGCATGGCCCCCCTCCATTGTATTATAAATTTGTATTTTTTTAATCCTGCATGCCTCCAGGACCTGGCCCACCCGGTGGCTAAATAGTAGAGATGAGCGGGAGCCATGCTTCTTTTTTTTATTATTCGGTGGGAGCCAATTTTTTTTTTTTTAAATGCTTTTTTGTCCTACAGGTGTCCCAGTGGGACCCCAGGACCACAGTTAGGGGGTCAGTGTATTCCTACCCTGCTCCCTTTTCTTTTTTTTAAAACTTTTTGTGGGACTCAGCTGAAGCCAAGTCCCAAGATGGAGGCCAACACTTTCTGGTGGAAGTGTTGGCAGCCAATCAGATTTCAGCACTGGAACTGTCGGATTCTCTGAGGATCCGCTTCCCTATATACACCAATTTGTTTTTTTTTCAAATTTCTCCCTGAAAGGGCCTGGGCCCATCTGTTTAGTATTCTTCAGATTTCACTCCTTCAATTGTTCTTTTTAGCAGCATGAAAGTGTAAAGGGGAGTAAATCAATTTAACATACAGTGTAACTCAATATGGCTACACAATAACTCAGGTCGACAACCAAATTAAGGTTAGTCAAGTTTTATTAAATATTTTCAAAAAGTTGAACAAATACGAATCTCAGCATGAGAGTATAAAAATACAAGGGAAACAGGAAAAATCCAAATCTTCTGAATAGATTCACTCGGTGCAGTAAGAAAAGAACAACAAGTTCTATGATTAATATGCAAGTAATAAAAAAGCAAGATTTAAGGTTCCATTGCATTGGCGCTTCATTGGAGAAAAGCATTTAGTTCTATCTGTCCCTACTCTACTTCTAAAGTGGCATCCCTAATTTAACATTTAAGCAAAAGGTTTGAGAGAGAGAAAACATGTCAGCAGTGAGAGTCTTTCTAAGAAGTCAGTGTACCATGAGATGGGTCAAGCAGCATAAATCTACAAGCCGGAAGGTGCAAGCTAGCACTCAGGTGCTTCTATCAGAAAGGCTAGATGGAAAATGGGCATCTGTCCCACTCTTTAATGCATCATATATTCAAAATTGTATTCAGCAAATTTCCCATAATACTTTTCTCACACGTACTCTACAGTAGGCTTCAGCCAAAAAATATTTCATGATGTTGATTCCTTTCACGGCCTTCTCTGGGTACGCCCCTCTGCAACAGTTTGTCCTTTGTCTCTTCGCCTTCTCCCGTGTGAACGCACCTTTTTTCACCTTATCTTCGCCATGCTGAACTAACTATGACTCCTTCATTCCTCAACTATCTACAGAAACAATACCCATACTCTTCACTAAGAGAGCTTTGTCCACCTGCAATGCAAAGCATGAAACAAATAACATTCTACAACACTCACATTGGAATCTAAGCATTAGTTTCAGAAACGAGAACATTCAACCATGCTGTGAATTCAGGCCTGCGACTTAGGCTATAATAAGAAATGCACCATGTTATTCGCGTTTAGTATTTCCATAAAGTCATTAGCATGTTCAATAGAAACGTTCAACAACTATATTAGTACGTCTATTTCCACTACACCATTGGCCTAATAAACATTCAAATACATTTAATGTGTCAATGCATCACATCACTAATGAGCCCTATATAAGTGTGTTACATCGTTTACACGTAGTTAGTACAATTCTATGACTCATTTGTTAAGCATCACATTGAATCGTGTTAATCTCACAAGAACATTTTACTTGGTTCACCTTCACTCTAACATCTAGTCTCACCATTGGCACTAAATAATACTACAGGCAGTTGCATTGAACTTCTAACAGGTATCCCATGTAGGATACGAATTGCCGCTCTATCATCCCAAACTACTGACCGGATTTACACCAAATAGCAAAAAGTGTTCTTTCTGGACCAAGAGCTACCTTTCTACCAAATTTGGTGTAATTCCGTCCAGCGATTCGGGCTGTAGTCACGACTAAAATCTCTGAGGGAATTAACATTGGAAAAACACGTATTTTTACCCCCCCTTTTTCTTGGTTCCTGTTTGCCAGATCGCCCGAAACTTTTGATGTACACAAGAATCACCAGGGCACTTTCTTGGGAAATTTTGTGATGACTTGTCAAACGCCGTCCCAGATATAGGCAAGTCAAAAACGCTTTTCTAATGGAAATATGGTCCTAACCATAACTACATACTGGCAATCTGCAGTAGGTAATATATATATATATATATATATATATATATATATATATATATATATATATATATATATATATATATATATATATATAAAATGTCAGTAATTACAGATATTAGTATATAGTAAGACTGAATTAAATTCGAATTTTTATTTTAAGCTCTTCTGCTCTACCTCTCAATAACTTACACTTGCCGGGCATCAATATATATAATCAGAGATTTATTTTTAAAATTGTTCATAATGGATCTACGGGCAAAAGGATCCTAAATATCCTAACTTTCAGTTTAAACTAGGGTATCCATCAGAACAAATGGCCAAATGGCCCATGTTCAAAACTTCTTACAAGTAATTAGCATGTCTCTTGAAGTGGATATCACTCCTCTGTTAACTTTCATAGCTAGTCTTCTTAGAAGCAGAATAAGTATTGGGGGGCAGACTTATCATAGTCTTTTGTTGCCCTTGCATTATGCAATGTAATGCATGGGAAACGCAACTCTAAAGCTAGATTTATCAAGCAACCTTGCAAAGCACTGCGGTGCCTGGTAAATCTGGAGTAACGTTAGGCAGTGCAAGTTGCTTCCTTGCGTTACTGTGCATCCGGTGGGCGTCCCATGGGTGGAGCTTGGTTGTTCCCATGCTTTCACCCATGGATGTTGGTGCATTCCCAGATTAATAATGAGCGGTAGACCTGGGAATGTGTCAAATGCTACGCCTTCCCAGGTGAGGCTTAACGAGGAGATGTACCTTTAGTTCTGCTAATATTTTCTCTTACTACGTGTGCTGCATTCTGCACACGTAGAGAGAGAAAAATCCTCAAAGGATTGTTTTGTGCAGGAAGGGGACCCTTCCTGCACAAAAACAATCCAGCTTGCATCGCAGGCATCCTTGCGCCATGGTGCAAGGGTGCCTGCGTTGGTGCTAGGCAGCATAAAGTGCATCAGCACAAGGAGAGAGCAGGAATACGCCATATCTTGACAGATATGGCAGACTCCTTCCCTCTCCCTTTCTCCCAGCGGAGCAAGGTGTCATGCTGTGTTGCGTGAAAAAATGATAAATATGACCCTTCATGCCGAAATAGCACTTTGACTCATGCCCAACCTATTTCAAATATGCCTCCATTCGTTTCTTAGCACTTATTTTTCCTGAAAATGATATGTATGATTTAGCTTCACAGATTAGATCTACATAACTTTAAAAGAAACACTCATTTTGATCCTTCGTCTCATGTCGTTCTATCTCACCTTTATCTCGATGAAGATCCAAAACTAGTCTGAATAATTTTGTCAGAATCAAAACCATGTCAGTTGTGATTCCTGTAAATCCCTCACGACAGTGTTTCAGTGTTGTTCAGTGTTGTGTGATTAGAGAACAGATTCAAAGTACCCTCGACTGATGAAGATAAATATTTAACATTATTTTCGCTTCAAAATATTTTGGAGACTGTTCGAAGAGGCCTGACGACTTCACGCTGTTTCAATAATGCATCCCTTACCAAAGTCTGCCATATCGAAGTGAATCGTTATGCTATGTTTAATGTACATTGCACGTTGTCAACATTCCGAGATGTCTACTGTGCATAGTGCCGGACAATGTTTCTTTATGATACTTACTTTCTGAATGCCTTCTTGCTCTGAATCCAAAAGGAAACACATCTACTTGCTGATTCGCTGAAGCAGGTCACATGACCCCATACAGGGAAAACGTCCATTTGCTCATTGATGTCAATGGCCTAATTCTTCCAATATTAGAGAATATGCCCTGACTGTTTACACGCTGTAATGCTAAACACTTTTCATTATAGTAGGAATTTTCATAATGCACATATAGCCAAGTCTTCAAAAAAGAGGTGAAAAGATCCTAATGAACAGGTTCCTTTCTTAACAGTCACGATAAGCCTGTCCCCTAGGCTCATTGGCTGCCACAATGACTGTAATACCAATACAGGGCTGAAGCACATCAATTCCCAGTGGAACCCACACAAACATTTTCCCCTGGGTTTCTGAAACGGAACCAATGCAAAGCAGATTCATGGAATTCTACCCTGGAGAACCTACTCCAATGACGCATGAGGAATGGAGATCGTCTATTAATAACTCTGTCACTGCTTATCATATCTTACTGAAGTTCTTAAAAGTTGGTATTTGTTTTTATTACATGTTCTTTTTATGTATCAGTGCTCTGATACCCTTTGGTCATGTTCGCCCTTTATAAAACACCATAAATAAATAAATAAATAAATAAATAAATACAGCAATAAAGCAATGGCTAGAGCCAGTATTAAAAATAAATAAATTATTCTTGTATCTCAAATTGTAATTCGAGCGGCTTTGCAAGAGCCAAAACACTGCAGTTTGAGTGACTGCTAGATGGTCTATTACCAGCAAGATGTTTAGACACCAGCCTCACTTTGGCATAATGTAAAAATGATGAGGCCCCACCTGCATCACGCCCCTGAAGCCTCTGTCCAGAGGGGGGCACTGCGGAATCAACTGACAAAAAGCAGGCCTGGGCGTAGTTCGCGGAGTTTTGCTACGCGGAACTCTGCAAAGTTACAAAAAAACTCCACGAATTTCCGCTAGTGGCGGAGTGCAGTGCGAACTGCAGTTTGTGCTGGTATTCCTGCCGCTCGGGTAGAAATTCTACTAGAGCGGCAGCTCGGGCTCGCAAACTTACTGTTCGCGACAGGGAAAAACTCTGTTGCACATCACGAAGCGGAGTTTTCTGCACTCCGCGAGCTCCGCGGAGTGCAGAAAACTCCGCAAACGGAGCGAAGTTCACCGCCTAGGCCTAACAAAAAGCTATGATCCCGATTCACAATGGAAAAAATGACTCCATTTAGACTTGCCGGATATAAACAAATGGATATGTAGCAGTATTTATTTATTTATTTATTATGAGTTTTATATAGCGCTAACCAGACCTTAGGTATCGGAGCGCTTTACAACAAGAATCACTGGTAGGATACATTAAGCAATTTAGTATATAAAGAAATGTCACTCGTAAAGTAAGATATCGCAGTAGAATGTACCATATGACAGTTATCGCGGTAGAATGTACAGGGAACATATGACGCCCCGCTGAGGTAGTCGTAGAGAACCCAATGACTCACGGATGGGTTCGCCCGCTGAGTGGGGGGCGGGAGGTAGTCATGCGGAGAGTGAGGTAGAGGTCATTGAAGACAAAGTGTCTGTGTGCTCCTATGGTTTGTATTCGGCGACTGGCTTGTAGCTATCTGAGTGAGCTATGCTTTTACTTCTGAGTGATGATACAACACATCTATGTGTAGTTACACAGTAGTAAACACACAAGAAGGGATGGGGAGGCTTCCAGGCATGATTTGCCTTGGAAGTTTGAGAACGCCCAGACACTAGAGAGTTTGAAAGACAGGGTTGAGACCTATGTAAGTAGAAGATCCGTTAAGGTTTTGTCTTTCAATGTTCTAATAAGTCAAAGTGATTGGAAACCAATTCTTCAGTTTAGAGTGTTTGTTAAAACCAAGCATTTCGATTTGTATGGGCAGGCAAATGTTTCAGGACACAACTGCTAAACTTGTCCCTTCTTTAGGCTTAACTCTTTACAGTGTGACAAATCCAAAAGTAAATTTTAAATAAAAAGAGAACTTTGTCACGTGATCAATTGACAGCTTATTGGTAGATGAAAAGACAAAATTATGAAGAAAGAGACTAACGTAAGAGAGAGTAAAAAGAAACATAATAAGAACTTATTATCAAAAGTAGCGACTCATGTGATGCACATTCAGGCCCAGATTCATCAAATTTCCAATAAACACAATGCCGCAAGACACCTTGCTGCGCTTCGTGAAAGGGAGAGGGCAGGAACATGCCAAATGTAACATAATAAGGCGCATTTCTTTCCTCTCCTTATGCTGGTGCACAATGTGCTGCCTTGTGCCAACGCAGGCACCACTGTGCCGTGGCGCAAGGGTGCCTGCGTTGTAAGCAGTATTGTTTTTGTGCAGGAAGGGGCAGTGTCCTGCACAAAAACAATCATCTGAGGCGTTTTCCTCCTTCTATGTGTGCTGCAGAATGCAACACATGTAGAAAGAGGAAATAACTAAGATAATTTTCACCTTGTAATGCTTTCCCTGGGAAGGTGTAGCATTTTGTGCATTCACAGGTCTACCACTCATAGTAAATCTGGGAATGCGCCGAAATCCATGGGTGGAAGCGTGGGAACACGCACACTCCTAACATGGAACACCTCAATGTCCCATAGTAATGCAAGTAAGCGACTAGCGCTGCCTTGAGTTACTCCAGATTTACCAAGCAACGCAGGGTCACGCAAGGTGGCCTTGTATCGCTTGGTAAATCTCATCTAGGTTTTGTGTCACCCTTGTGTTACCTTGCATGGCGTGACACAAGGGCAACGCAACACTATGACAAAAATAGCCCCTAACCTCAACGTGGGATAGCAAATTCAAGTTAACAATTCACAAATCATGAAGTAACGCTTTGAAAACAATTTACTCACACGTAATATTCCACCAGTATGTTACTATCTGCTCCCATGATAGGGGAATGGAAGTTCTGTGTTGTAAATGGCTTGTAAAACCGGGAAACATAACCAATAATGTGAGTTTGTTGGTATTCAGAAAGTTGCACAGCACATTTCCAGCTCGGATACGATCAGGGATTTGCTCCTGTGGATTGTAGGAGTAATTGTGCAGGATAGGACACTTCAAATAAGAGCAATGGAAGGGTTACCCCACGGGAAAACATATGTTTTTCATTTAGAAGAAAAGTTTGGAGTGTATATTTGTTGGTCAGACAATATTTCTGTGAAAATTGTAACAGACCCAGCTTCCCAGAAGTACTTTGGAATATTTTGTGAATTTCAAAAAGTCCGAAAGTTACTCCAGATATATAGGTGTAAACTTATGTGAGTAAATTCCCAATTTTGGGGCCGATTCCGATCTCGGTCGGAGGCGCACCCAATACCATTCGGTCGGGAAAAAAGCCATGCGAAAGCCTGTTTCCCGACCGATCCGTACAGTACACCGAACGAGCAAGTACGATGCGCACAACAGCAAAAATCCGGCCGAGCCGTACTCACCCCAAACCAGGTCCTGTTCTCCGACCGAGGCGAATCCGGAAACGCCGAATCGAGTCGCACGGAAGGAAAAATGCAGCCCCGTCCGGCCGGACAAGTACGATGCGCTTTCCGTACGCTCCGAACCCGTCGCGCTACGCACGGCACGTCAAAGCATCCGGGAGAGGCGCACATAAGCTCCGATTCGCGCCACAACACGATCCACGGCTCCGAGACGAACACGGCACCGACGAGGACAACGCGAAGCGACGAGGACGAGGCGAAGCGACGAGGACGACGCGAAGCAACGAGAAGGACGAACGACACGAACCAACCATGAATCCCTTCGTCCCGATCATACCAATATTCTACATTTACTACCGGAACAGGCACGGACGCGTACGGCGCAGAAGGTAAGCCAGACACCAACCACAAAACACATACAACACGTACACGACACATCACACACACACACGGGGATGCTGAATATACTTACACCAGCAACAGCAGCACCATAGGGGCGGGATGCCCATCACCAATGCCACATATGCACACAGGGGCCTGAATGCGCACCACCACCCCTACCCAGGGGGGCTGGATGCCTACCACTACTACCACCCTTAGCCAGGGGGCTGGATGCCTACCACTACTACCACCCTCACCCAGGGGGGCTGGATGCCTACCACTACTACCACCCTTAGCCAGGGGGCTGGATGCCTACCACTACTACCACCCTTAGCCAGGGGGCAGGATGCCTACCACTACTACCACCATCACCCAGGGGGCTGGATGCCTACCACTACTACCACCCTTAGCCAGGGGGGCTGGATGCCTACCACTACTACCACCCTTAGCCAGGGGGCTGGATGCCTACCACTACTACCACCCCTACCCAGGGGGGCTGGATGCCTACCACTACTACCACCCTTAGCCAGGGGGCTGGATGCCTACCACTACTACCACCCTCACCCAGGGGGCTGGATGCCTACCACTACTACCACCCTTAGCCAGGGGGGCTGGATGCCTACCACTACTACCACCCTTAGCCAGGGGGGCAGGATGCCTACCACTACTACCACCATCACCCAGGGGGGCTGGATGCCTACCACTACTACCACCCTTAGCCAGGGGGCTGGATGCCTACCACTACTACCATCCTTAGCCAGGGGGGCTGGATGCCTACCACTACTACCACCCTTAGCCAGGGGGCTGGATGCCTACCACTACTACCACCCTTAGCCAGGGGGCTGGATGCCTACCACTACTACCACCCTCACCCAGGGGGGCTGGATGCCTACCACTACTACCACCCTTAGCCAGGGGGGCTGGATGCCTACCACTACTACCACCCTTAGCCAGGGGGCTGGATGCCTACCACTACTACCACCCTTAGCCAGGGGGGCTGGATGCCTACCACTACTACCACCCTCACCCAGGGGGCTGGATGCCTACCACTACTACCACCCTCACCCAGGGGGGCTGGATGCCTACCACTACTACCACCCCACTCATAGGATGGACAATGCATGACACAACAAGCACACCACAACCTAGGGAATGCAAGATAAAGACATCCCCCACCACCATGACAAGCGTGTGTAGGCTGTGTCAAATGCCTACAACACCGAACATGACTTTGAACATACAATGTGACCCCTAGCACATGTGCCACACATATATGTGTGTGGCACCCACAATGCTAAGCAGCCCATGACCATTGTGGCAATGGGGCCTAAACCCCCATCATCACAGTGACCAAAAGGTAAGTGTGGGGTCCATAGCTGAAGCACATTTTGACCATTGTGGCAATGGGGTCTAAACCCCATCATCACAGTGACCAAAAGGCAAGTGTGGGGTCCATAGCTGAAGCACATTTTGACCATTGTGGCAATGGGGTCTAAACCCCCATCATCACAGTGACCAAAAGGGAAGTGTGGGGTCCATAGCTGAAGCACATTTTGACCATTGTGGCAATGGGGTCTACACCCCCATCATCACAGTGACCAAAAGGTAAGTGTTGACAAAGAAAGAGCTGCAACTGCCAAACTGCATGGATCATTCCTGGTCACAGAACCAAAAACTCATCTGTGGCAAAGTAGTGTATGTGTCCCATTGCAACATAAATTGGGTGAGCCAAATACTGCAGTGCAAATGAGACATTCCTTTGGCCATGTGCAGACAAACAACACCCATGGGGGCTGACACCGTCAACATTCATCAATGACACAATGACAGAAGTGACCATCAGAATGCAGAACCACATATTTGCACCAATGGGCACACAAATGCAGATATCCTGTGGAGACAGCAGATGTGAGGTGAACAGATACCATACCATGGCAGCAATGGGACACACAAACCATGATCACTGTGCTGACCGATGACCTAGGAGTCCCAGGGACAGCAGGGGAAACACACCAAACAACATACAGCCAATGGCACACCCAAGATATGCCAATGCAGTGGTGCAGATGCACAAACACAAACAGGCAGACCAACACTGTCATCATACACAGCAGGTGAGGGGGTGCCAGTGTCCCCAGGCAACCACACAACACATGAGGAGAGCTGAATACCAATCATACAGATGTGCATACACTGCCACACTAAGGTAACTCATGGATCCAAATCCCCTATGTGGGCAAGCAGGCATTGTCAGATGAGAGGGAGCACAAAACACACATGTCACACAGGCACGTAGGAACAACAACTGACACAGCAAGACACAGACACACCACAGCACCACCCCAGGGCCCCCACAATGTGGTGACCCTTGGCTGCATAAAAATCCCACTCTGATGACAAAGCTGAATGTGGTTCACACTGTGAACCACAGTCATGTGTCCTAGAGCAACAAACTACCATCACACCGGCACAAGCACAAATCAATCAGCATGGCCAGTAAGCCAAGGCCAACATGGAGGCAGGGGTCTAGCTGGGCAACAACTCCCATCTGCACACACTCAAGACCACACCCTCGACCTCCAACAATGTGCAGCAGTGAAGTACACATGCACTGGTGACATTGCACATGCACCCATGACTATTCCAGGGTGGTGGGTGGGAACCAAGGTGCAGAAACACATCACACATGGCCACTCAACAAGACTCCTGAATGTCTGACACACTGCACACTACGCTGTACATGGACATGACGGCGATACCACACCAACCAATGGGATCCCAGCCACAGTCACACACCAATGAAGAAGCCAAGGTCACCCACAAAGGACACACATAGACAACAACCAACATCGCAGCCCGGACCCTGAGGAGTGCCAGCAGTCACACACACAACGTGTCACAATAACTTAAAGATAACACGAACTGAAAATCACATGACAGGGGCAAACAACAAGTGCCAAGGGAAACCTGACTGTGACCCATCTGCGTCTGCACACAAACTCAGCCCTGACAGCAAACACACCTATGGGTGACACCCTGATGACCAGTAATGTGCCATGCACCCACATCACAGAGAACACAGGGAGAAGACTTTGGGGAACATAGCTCAAGTCAGCAAGCATCACAAACAGGTACAACACTAGGGATCACAGCATGCGCAGATAAATGGAAGTGAACACACAGACATGCACATACAACACACACCTTGGGCGCAGGCAATGTCACACGTGTACACACTGCCATGAGGGGACTCCACTCCTGTGTGAGGAAAGCTGTGCCATATGTTGCCTCAGTAGGGCCCCATCATGTCAGCTGAGCACTTGGTCACACAATCAACAATTAGCACCAAATGAGGGCTCCCGTCACATCAGCCTGGTCATGGATGTGCCAACGGAATCATCAGCACAGATCCAACACACTTGTATAGCAATGTTGCACTGACTACACGGATGAGTCCTTCCCCATTGATGCCCAAACCTGCATGTCCAGTGGAGATGGCAACACGGTCAGGGAAGTAGACAAATCCAACAATGGCAGGCACAACAGATGTGCAGGGGTGGAAGCCACAGATATGAAATTGCTAATGTAAGTAGGAAATCCCATTGCCAAATACTGAACACATGACACCCTCAGATGCTGCTATGGATGACATGGATACACCACATGATAGGACACATTCCCCTGGACCACATGGGTTCCTGCACAGTAACACTTCATAATCATGAGACCAGATATCACCATCACTGCAGCAAGGGCATGGTTAGCAGCACCAACAACATGTACATCTGAAGCATGAGCACTAGAGAAAAGAAAGTTGCTTTATTCAGCATATGTGTTGAATGAAAACGACGTCCAGAAAAACATAGAGCAAAGGCCAATGGCCAGTCCATTGTCAAAGTTCAAACAGGGTGACACTGGCAGATGTCACCCTACGCATGCCTGCACAAAACCAGGGACAATCCACTAGGAGGGGCAACCGGGGGGCAGGCCAGGCACCGCAGGGACAGGATCAGGGCTCACCAGGAGGAGTCAGGGAAGGGGTGGTGGGTGCTGGAGAGCCACTGACAACTGCAGTGGAGGTGTCTGACATGGTGTGTGCCGGCACAACTGGGAGGCATGACTCAGATGTCGTGGGTGCCGGCACAACTGCAGTGGACCCTGCAGATGGAGTGGACAGGTCCGCCACTGCAGTGCCCAAGTCAGACAGGGCGGTAGTGGACTCCACTGCAGTGCCTACCTCCAGGGGAGGAGAATGGGGAACAGGCAAGGTGGGTTGGACAGAGGGGAGGACACCCTCACCACATCAGTGGCACAGACAAGCGCAGCGGGGGGTGTGGTGCTGGGAGAGCAAGTGGCAGGGGGAGAAGGCCTGATCCTCTTGGGGATGGTATATCTGTGGGTGGGGGAACCTGGGGCAGGGTGTGGTGGGGGCACCTGTGCAGTGGGGGCCTGAGGGATGGAGGACGGAGACCTTGTGCCTGAGCTGCAGGGCGGTGGCGGGGTCTTGCTCTTAGGACTCCGGGGGACTTGCGGGTGGGGGCCTCAGTCCGTCTGCGCCTGGGGGAGGGTGTCCGGGGGCGAGGGGCACTCTGCTCCGTGTGGGTGGGCTTCCTCTTCCCCGGGATGCTGGAGCAGCTTCATCGGTGGGGAAGAGGCCGAGGTCACAGAGGAAGAGCTGCTGTGACTTTGGGGTTGCAGGTGAGGCAAGGGAGGGTGCTTTGGAGGGAGAGGGAACTGAGGACTGTGCAGTGCATGTGGATGCGTGTGTGTGTACCAGGGCCCCATCCCCTGTGAGTCTGGCTTCAGTCCCCTGAATGTGCGTGCGTGTGCGTTTAGTCATGTGGCGTGTGTGTCAGTGTGCTGGATGTGTGTGTGCTGGTGTGTGCCTGTGCCGGTGTGTGTGTGCTTGGGATGGGTAAGGTGCTGGGGAGTGTGGATGGAGCAGAGGCAGGAGGGGTGAGGGACCGTTTGAGGAGGGACACTGCTGCCGTCAGGGAGGAGTCCATGGACCTGTTGCCCCTCTGTAGGTCAGACATGCCCGATGAGATGCCCTCCATGAACGACACCAGCTGAGTCAACAGCGCGGTGTGCGCATGGAGGACACTCAGCATGGCTGTCTGGCCTACATGGAGCTGGCGAAGGAGGTACACAGACTCCTCACTCAGGGCAGCAGGGGACACAGGGGCAGGGGCTGCGGTGCCTGGCCCAAAGGAGACACGCTCCCGGACATGGGAGCCTCCACGGACCTGGGGAATGGGAGCCGATGGGAGGGCGGTGGTGGTGCTGGTGGTGGCGGGGACAGCAACACTAGCTGGGGTGTGGTGGCTGCTGACACCCGCCTCCACAAGGGAGTCATCCTCCGAGTTGCTCTGGTCCTCAGCTGAGGTGGATGCTGCTGAGGACTCCTCGGTGTGGCTCCCATCGCCCTCCGTGCCACTGGGTCCCTCCGACCACTCCTCGGCTGCTGACCCAGTCTGGCTCTCTGGCTCCTCCTGGTCCGTGGAGCTGTCCCCTTCCGTGGCCGTGGATGTATCTGCAAACAATGGGGAAACAGACAGACATCAGTCACCTGCACCATAACGCACACACCACTGTGAGCACAGCACATCACAGAGCAAGCCCTGGCATCATTAGTTGTACATTGCTAAAAGTGCCCTAACTGAACAGGAGAAGCCAATTGTCAGTCTGATGCCAAGCATGGCACTCACATCCCACATGGCCTTGCACCCATCTGTCTGGTGTCTGTTGGATTGCAACACCCCAGTGTGGACACATGCACCAAGTACACAGTAGTTGGACAGTGCAGAGGACACGGTGTGGCATGTGGACATGCACACATCACAGCTCTTGCCACTGAGTCAGTACAGGTTTCCGGATGAAAGGGATGCCCAGAGTCAAATAGGAAATGCATGTGATGCATACCAGCGACAGACACCATGATGCACCCATGTCCTGATAGCCAGCGCCACTACGGTGTGCATGTAGCACATGTCACTCCCCTGCAGGCTCACCAATCAGTAGACACATGCCATGGCGGAGGCATGACTGCTAAGTCATACATCACTGTCTCAGTGATGTATGACTTGCAGCCAGACAACAACACTCTGCACTGTGTCACAATAGTAGGTCATGGGGAATGCAAGTCCTGGAGCTGCACAAGTGCACATGTACATCCCCCACACAACACATCCTCTCAACCCTCATCTGTCCAGGTCACACCTATTGGACATATGGGAGACCTGTGACACTACCCTCTGAACCTGAGCCCCTCACACTCTGCTGTGAATGGGGAACAGCTGCCTGAACTTCACATTCACATGCCCCAGTCTGCATGGGCAGCTGATCAGACACCTATGTGACACACAAGTATCGTCTCCTATGGTCACATCTCCAGTGGCATGCTGAGCCCCTACCAAGAAACTCCACAGCAGTCCTGGCGACTAATCCACAGCACACTGACACAGAGGCAGACACCTGAGGGGTCAAATCACTGCGCACAATGTGTCAGCTGATACACGGGAGTGGGAGTACAGAGTGTATTGTATGGCCTGGAGTAGGCATGACTGTCCAGCCCCACATGAATGAGGGATGAGCCCTGGACTGTAGGCAGCTGGCTAATGTATGTGTGACACACGTCATATACACACTCCTGGGGCCCAAACATTGTTCCCACCCGCAGCATGGGTGTGTGCCAGATACCCCAGCCACATGTGGTGGATCAGCTCAGCAATTGGACCACAGATCAAAGCAACACGCTGAATACATGTCAGAACACAGGCATTGTGTAAGCAATGGACCCACCCATGATGCCCACAACAGAGTCAGGGAAACAGATGCTGTCTCCCACCTTGAGTCAAGCAAACTGCAAGGACACAGTCCTAAGTGACAGAATTCCCTGCATGTAAGGGCCACACCTGGGTATCAGATGAGGAGTGGGCAGTGCACAATAGAGGGACATGGCTCCTGGACAACATGACTGCTGTACTGTGGCAGTTTAACCAGGCCAGAGGAGGGCACATAGCATGTTAGACAGAGTTCACAGTGCAGTCTTTGACTCACCCCCTCCTTGCTGCTCTCTGGCCTTCAGCTGCCCATCCAGGTCTGGAAAGACCACCGCCAGGATCCTGGAGCATGTGGGGGTCAGGGTCCGTGTTCCGCCCCTCCTGCGAGGAGGCGACAGCTTCAGCTGGACCCGTGCAATCCTCCGGGTCCAGCCCCGAAGGTCCTGCCACCTCTTCTGGCAGTTGCGGATCCGGCGCTTGTAGACCCCCACGGACCGGACAGCCCGGACGATGTCCTTCCAGATCTCCTGCTTCCGATGGGCATGAAGCCTGTCAGGATGACAAAGTGATAAGGCCATTACTACACATGCAACATATCCGTGCATGACACAGTTGTATATACATGTCTCAATCACAGGGGCACATGGTGTACACAGGCAGTGCACGGCTGCCCATGGACAGTTTGCCAGAAGTCACTACATGGTATCATTGCATGGGGAGTAAAACCCTGTTCAGAATGCACTGTCACTGCACCATACCTGTCCAGTGCAAGTCACTACACACTATGGGGGGTGACAACTACTCAGTGAGCCTGCTAGCCAGTGGCGTGCAGACTCTCAGCCTTGCTAGTCAGACAAAATGCACATTCAGAAAGGCAGTGCACAGAACACTCACCTGCTCCCCTGGTGTCCCATACAGCTTGCTGTACTGTGGAAGTAGGCTGTCCAGCAGGGCCTGGTTCTCTTCAAGGCTGAAGGCTGGGGCTCTCTCCACAGTACGTGCCATTGCAGGGTCCAGAGGGGCAGAGACAGCAGCAGTGCAGTGGCAGATGTCGTCTTGGAGCATGTAGTGCAGGCAAGTGGGCTCTCAGGGGAACAGCCAGCAATATATATGTGCTGGAGAGGCAGATCCTGTCCCTTGTGTCCAAAGTGATAGGTCCAAGTCGTTTGCATCTTCTGAATCTGGCCAATCCATGGAATAGCAGCACCAAAACACGCCCACAGCATCCTTCAAATCTTCAACTTCATGACATACATGATTTTGCAACATTGTTGTGGGTGACCAACTGAATTTCCAGCAACCGACTCGTTCGAAATTCGAAAACGCGTCCGTTGCCAGGCAAGCCCATTGTCAATGGGTGCGCACCGATCGGTCCATTGCGGTACAACGCGCACAGGGGTACAACGCGTACCCGCACACATTGAAAGCAATGGGCCGGCCGGAGGCACCGATTGGTCCATTGCAGTTCAACGCGCACAGGGGTACAACGCGTACCCGCACACATTGAAGGCAATGGGCCGGCCGGAGGCACCGATCGGTCCATTGCAGTTCAACGCGCACAGGGGTACAACGCGTACCCGCACACATTGAAAGCAATGGGCCGGCCGGAGGCACCGATCGGTCCATTGCAGTTCAACGCGCACAGAGGTACAACGCGTACCCGCCACATTGAAAGCAATGGGCGGCCGGAGGCACCGATCGGTCCATTGCAGTTCAACGCACACGGGGTACAACGCGTACCGCGCACATTGAAGGCAATGGGCCGGCCGGAGGCACCGATCGGTCCATTGCAGTTCAACGCGCACAGGGGTACAACGCGTACCGCACACATTGAAAGCAATGGGCCGGCCGGAGGCACCGATCGGTCCATTGCAGTTCAACGCGCACAGGGGTACAACGCGTACCTGCACACATTGAAGGCAATGGGCCGGCCGGAGGCACCGATCGGTCCATTGCAGTTCAACGCGCACAGGGGTACAACGCGTACCCGCACACATTGAAAGCAATGGGCCGGCCGGAGGCACCGATCGGTCCATTGCAGTTCAACGCGCACAGGGGTGCAACGCGTACCCGCACACATTGAAAGCAATGGGCCGGCCGGAGGCACCGATCGGTCCATTGCAGTACAACGCATCACTGTACATGTGACTGGCATATGTCAGCATGCCTGTCTCAGATGGACATATGCCAGCCACAGATAGCTCCCAGGGAGTGAGGGGCACACCTACATCACGACAGCCTGTCCAAACTTTATCATAAGGCATGTAAGGCTGCATTTCCTATTGTGTGTATGTTGGTGTACATGTTGTCCTGTGGGTGTCACCTGTGGGCAGCCACCCCCAGGCTGTGCACGTGTTCATGGGGACAGGATCCTGGGTGTTACGTGTACATGACCACTGTGATGTGCAACTGTTCATATCTGTGCATGTGCCATGGTCACATTTCACAGTGGTGTATGTGTATGTCATGTCACATACCCCGTGAGTCCCATGTGGGACGGTATGTTTGAGCCAGGGTGTCCCAGTGGCACAATAGTGATGGTCCTCCACAGTCTTTGTGCATGTAGTGTTTACAATGTCTCTGATTTCATGTGCACAATGGGAGACAGTCTCCACATCCACGTTGTGTGTGCATGGACTCTGATGTTGTGCGTGTGTGTCACAGACGTCCATGTCTGTCCTGCCGTGGCAAGTGGGGCCACTACCTGTGGGGGTCATGGTTGTTTTGCTGTGGTGTATACATGATACTCCAGGTAATGCCAGTGTCCATGTGGCATTACAGGGTCCCTGGGAATGTACCTGTCGTTGAGCTGTGGTGCCTGGGGCACATCTGTCCTCACATGTCACTGTGGGGGTTGAATGTGACACGGCAGCAGGAGATGGGAACTGTGACACGGCATCATGATATCCAATGGGCCAACCTGGGACAAATTGATGCCACCTGTTGGACCGTGTTGACAGATGTTGGCCATGTATGTACCATACATGTCCTTCCGGTACTGCACACTTCATGTAGTTGTGCCTCATAATGATGTATGTTGGGATCTTGAGTGTGTTCAATGCCGCATATGTGGGGTGACTGACAATCTTGCTTACTTCTCCTCTGCACTGCAAGGCTCCTGCTGTCCATCGGCCATTCCCAGACCTGGCAACGATGGTGGAACGGGACAGCATCCGACGGTACCGCTTCACCAGGCAGCTGATTGAGGATTTGGCAGTGCAGTTGTCCCCACATTTGCAGCCTGGCCGGCCGTATCCTACAGCGCTGACCCCCAAGGTGAAGGTGATGGCAGCCCTATACTTCTTTGCCACTGGTACCTTCCAACATATTGTGGCGACTGCTGGTGGGATGTCACAGACCATGTTCAGCCGTGTGCTCCGCGATCTTTTGGCGGCAATGTTGCTCTTCCTGAACCGGTACATCTATTTCCCTAGACTGCGACGACTCACTGACGTGAAGAGTGACTTTTATGCCCTGGGGAGGATGCTGCATGTCATTGGCTCCATTGATGGGACACATGTGGCTTTGGTACCACCACAGGCCCAGGAGCAGGCCTACAGGAACCGCAAGCACTACCACTCGGTCAATGCACTGGTGGTGTGTCTTGCAGACATGACCATCACACACGTGTGTGCCAGTTTCCCTGGTTCAGCACACGATGCCTTTGTGATGAGGAGTAGTCGCATCCCCAGGATGATGGCACAGATGCAGAACCAGCGTGCCTGGCTTGTCGGTGTGTACTGACTTTGTGCCATTGTGTGTGATCTGATCTGTAGTATTCCGCCCACTTTTCCAAGTCAGCTAATGTGCACTTGTCTGTCCATAGGTGACTCGGGATACCCCAACATGCCGTGGTTGCTGACACCCCTCAGGAACCCTGTGACACCTGCCCAGATGCGCTACAATGAGGCACATGGTCGGACCAGGAGAGTGATTGAGCGGACCTTTGGTCTCCTGAAGAGCCGCTTCCGCTGCCTGGACAAGACCGGAGGGTCCCTCCCATATGCCCCTGCGAAAGTGTGCAAGATTATCATCGTCTGCTGCATGCTCCACAACCTGGCAGTGCGGAAGGAGTTGCCTCTCATCCAGGATGACAATGACCAACATCCGCCACCTGTGGAGGATCCTGGCCTGGACCACGATGCCAGTGACGATGATGATGATGATGGTGATGGTGATGTCCGCACACAGCTCATCACCAACTTCTTTAGCTGAATGTGAGTATCCTGAGGTGTCATGTCAATGATGTGGGTTGGCATGATGTGTGGGTGGTGCTCTGGTGCTGTTGGAGTGTGTCCATGGGCTACTTGACTGGATGTGTGTTGCGATGTGTGGTGACAGGTGGGCTGTACTCCCCAACAGTGTTGACATGCTAACTTGGTTCTGGGTGGGTATCTTGTAACATGTATTGTGCATGAGTTTTGCTGTTCTGTCCTGTACTGCATTGCTTTTGACTGTGTGTCATTTCTGTCCTTCACAGGGTACTTTCAGATTCGTTTGGTCAACTGTGTCCACCGACGACGTGATTGCACATCCAGGCTGGTAGCTGTTGTGTCCCTACAGGTGATGTGCGCCACACCCATGGACTTCCTTCCGTCTACAGTTGTTGACTGTGTGCCCGCTGCCAGGTGGGGTTACCTTGCATCTGTAGTGGTTACGGCATGTTGCAACTGTGTAATAAACCTGTGCTTCACTTTGTGATGTGCGTTGTCTGTGGTCACACATTTGACTGCCATTTGCTTACTGCACCTGTGGGCTACTTGACTACAACTGGGAATGGGTGTGGTGTCTGTGCATTGCACCGTCTTCCCTGGCAACATCAGTGTAGGCAATGAGTCAGATGGCCTAGGTGTGTATGTGTCGTGTAGCCCTGGTGGTGTGTCTCCCTCATGTGTGTCACGTTGCCTGTACTCACATGCCTGTGTTGTCCTTGCTGTTGCAGTTCGCATACACAGTGTAATTTTGCAGTTCATCATCCCCATAACAGCACCCACGTTGGAATCACGACAGAGGCAAATATGGTGTATTATTGTGTTTATTGTGATACATTTGTGTTAATAGTGCATAGGATGGGTTGTGCTGTACATGAATCTTGCAATCCCAAGTTCCTCGGTGAATTGAAAGTCCGGGTAGACAGGATCCCCAGTATCGGGGCCACAGTTGTCTGACACATTGGTCCAACTTGTACTCCCCATGCAATGTGTGGGAGTAGTGTTGCCGTCAACAGGGTGAACAGTCTGTGCACAAAGGCGAACATCCAGAACAGGTTCAGGCTTCCTGGGAGTTGCGCTTGGCCATCGGCCTCTCACTTTTCCCTCCTCGGACGACCCCTCTTCTTGGGGGGCCCTCAAGTGCAGGCTGCTGCGGTGCAGGGGACTCTCCGCCAGAGTCCTCCTCCCTCCCTGTGGCAGTTGCAGTTTGTTCGGCACCAGATGTTGTTGGCACACAGGGAGGTGTGGACTGGTTGCTGTTCATCTGGCGGAGGCATTGTAAAATGTCCCTGTGCACCGCCGTCATCTCATGCAGTGCATCCCACTTGGACTCCACGCGGGACATGTGTGAGTCCACACGGGACATGTGTGACTCCACGTGGGACATGTGGGAGTCCAAGCGGGCATGATGGGCAGCCTGCTGCTGTTTAATGTCTCTGAGGAGCCCCACTACCTGGCTGAGGTCTCCGGTGCTGGACTGGTACGCATCAGCTATGCGTACCAGTTGTGGGTCATCATGCACACCAGCAACGTCTGCAAGCAGCGACCTCTGTCTCCCACCCCTCCCACCACCCCTGCTGACATGTGCAGTGTGTGCAGTGGCACGCACAGATAACCCTGGTCCACCTTGGGGGTTGGTGGTGGTGGTGGTGTCCATTGCCCCAGGTTGGTCCAGGGTCACTGTGCTGGTGTTGCTCCTTATTCTGTCCATGTCGGCAGGGATGGTATTCGTGGTGACAGTCGTTGTAGGGGTGGGTGCAGGGGTGCAGCTGGTGGTCCTGCTGGTGCTGCAGCTGGTGGTCCTGCTGGTGCTGCATGTTGACTTGCACCGGATGTGCCAGGTTGTTCTTCATCGTCCGAGGAGGACAGAGGCTGTCACGACGCCAGTGAGCTCGGCATCCTCTTGTGCCTGGGACTGGGACTCCTCAGCGTCTGCTGCTGTGTCCCCATCATCACCTGTTTTTGGGAGACACAAACAATGTATGTCATGTTTCTGCAGGCATCAGTGGTTGACACACATGACAGTTGTGACTGTGCCTCTGGGTGCGGGCCTGTACATTGCATTGTCCTAAGTCGTCACAGTCAGGGCTTGATATTGGTGTGGCACATTGTCCTACATTATTTGGGCATTTCTATGTATTTTCTGGGGTGTGAACATGGTCTGCATTGGTTGTGTTTAGTTGACAGCCAGACCTCCTTCCCACCCACCCAGCCAGTCAGTTATCCCACCATGGAACGTGCTTGCATTGCAGGGAGTGTAAGTTGTCTCTCAGGATGTCAGTCAGTGGTGTCCTGCTGTTTGTTGGTGCACAGTTGCCAGCAGGGCCTTGTGCTCCCCACAGCAGTAGCCAGTGTCAGCCATCTTGTGAGTCCTTCTCCACTCCCTGTGATGTGAGCATGGTTCAGGGTGGTGTTGATGGGACAGTTGTGGGGCTGACCAATATCAGTGATTCCGACTCCCATCATGCTATTGCCTCCACCCCCTTCCCAGCATGCCCATGCTTCCTTCCTTTTGACTCTGCTTCCCTGTGGGGTGGGCTGGCTGTGCTGACAGGATGGCTGGGAGTGTTGTCCTGGCAGTTGTTTGGCTAAGAGTCCCAAGAGTGTCCCTGTGCTTCACACGACATAACCCAGGGTGGTGGTTCTTTGTGGGATCTTGTGTTAGGATGGGGGCATTGCATTCTACCAGGTGGGTCCTGGCAGTTGTTTGGCTAAGAGTCCCAAGAGTGTCCCTGTGCTTCACACAACATAACCCAGGGTGGTGGTTCTTTGTGGGATCTTGTGTTAGGATGGAGGGCATTGCATTCTACCAGGTGGGTACTGTGGAGTTTGTGTTGGGGTGTGTGTGAGGGGAGGTGCTTGTGACTATGGTTAGTGCTGCAAGTCCTCCTTCCCACCCACCCAGCCAGCCAGTTATCCCACCATGGACTGTGCTTGCATTGCAGGGAGTGTAAGTTGTCTCTCAGGATGTCAGTCAGTGGTGTCCTGCTGTTTGTTGGTGCACAGTTGCCAGCAGGGCCTTGTGCTCCCCACAGCAGTAGCCAGTGTCAGCCATCTTGTGAGTCCTTCTCCACTCCCTGTGATGTGAGCATGGTTCAGGGTGGTGTTGATGGGACAGTTGTGGGATTGACCAATATCAGTGACTACCACTCCCATCATGCTATTGCCTCCACCCCCCTTCCCAGCATGCCCATGCTTCCTTCCTTTTGACTCTGCTTCCCTGTGGGGTGGGCTGGCTGTGCTGACAGGATGGCTGGGAGTGTTGTCCTGGCAGTTGTTTGGCTAAGAGTCCCAAGAGTGTCCCTGTGCTTCACACGACATAACCCAGGGTGGTGGTTCTTTGTGGGATCTTGTGTTAGGATGGAGGGCATTGCATTCTACCAGGTGGGTACTGTGGAGTTTGTGTTGGGGTGTGTGAGGGGAGGTGCTTGTGACTATGGTTAGTGCTGCAAGTCCTCCTTCCCACCCAGCCAGCCAGATATCCCACCATGGAACTGTGCTTGCATTGCAGGGAGTGGAAGTTGTCTCTCAGGATGTCAGTCAGTGGTGTCCTGCTGTTTGTTGGTGCACAGTTGCCAGCAGGGCCTTGTGCTCCCCACAGCAGTAGCCAGTGTCAGCCATCTTGTGAGTCCTTCTCCACTCCCTGTGATGTGGGCATGGTTCAGGGTGGTGTTGATGGGACAGTTGTGGGTGGGGGCAATATGTGTGATTGCGACTCCCATGATGCTATTGGCTACACTGACTTGGCCAGCATACACAGAATTCCTTCCTTTGAGTGGTCTTCACTGTGTGTTGGTGTTGTTGTGGTGGCTACATGTGTGGATGTGTTTGTTAGTTCTATTTGTGCCACTGCCTAGCTGTAGTTGTGGTTGTGTTTGTACATGTGTTGGCGCAGTTGGATGTGACTTTTTGATGGCATGTGTTGTGTTTATCTGACTGACATACACATTTTGGGATGATTCTGTTCTGGTTGCTGTGTAATTGCTATGAGTGCATGGTTTGACTCTTCCCTTGACAGTGATGTGTGTGTTTTGTGGCAGTATATTGTGTACATTTATTGTGTACTCACCAGGCTCTGGGATGTCCTCTAGTCCATATACGCTCACTGGCGGAAGGATGGCCCGCACCTTCTCCTCCCAGGGCCTGAGGTATATTGGCTTGGCAGGAGGGCCACTGCTGGTGTGTTGGCTGTTGATGTAGTCTTGCTTCAGCATTTTCCGTACCCTCCTGCGCACGTCATACCACCTGTTCTGGATGTCGGTCTTTGTGCACCGACATGGTGATTGGGCGTTCACCCTGTTGATAATCCTCTCCCACATCTTGGTTTTCTGCGACATGGGGGTCTGTTGGACCAATGTGCCAAACAGCTGTGGCTCCACCCTGAGGATCTCGTCTACCATGACTTCCAATTCACTATCTAGGAACTTGGGATTCTTCTTGGGGGGCATAGTGATGGGTGGTGATGGTGGGTGATGTGTGTGTTGGTGTGCAGGTGAGGGTGTGTGAGTGTGTGTTTTGCTGGGTATATGTGAGGTAGGTATTTGTTGGTGTGCTGATGGTGTGTGGCTTGTGTGAGGGATGAGCTGTGGGTGTGTGGTTGCTTTCTCTTGGGTGCTGGCAGTGGAATGGCATTTGCAAAGGCTCATGGTAGTGATTTGTGTCCTTTATATAGGTGGAGTTGTGGGTGTGTCTTAGTTCTCTGTCCCCACCCCCCCCAGTATTTATTGGGTTGGTAATTGCTTGTTTGGCCTTTTTTTGGGTGATTTTCCTTTGTGCTGTTTGTTGGAAACGTTCTTGTGACCGAGTCGGACCCTGCATTGGTCTCGTACGGTGTTCTCCGTTTCGTTCACGCTGTGTTTTCGCAGTTTTCTATGCTGCGTACGCGGTCGGTCGCGGTGTATTGTGTTGCTCGGCTCGGTTTTGTATGCGTGTCGGTCGTACGGCTTGTCCTCCGTCCGACTCGCTCGTGGTTTTCGCGCCTTGCATCGTACTTTGCGGTTTGGAGTTCGGCGTGTACGTTTCGGTCGGATTTGTTCCGGGTGCGTGTCGGTCGGTTGGATTCGCGTGTTCTTCCGGCCGGATTGCTGCTTTCCGTGCGGCTCGGTCGGTCGACTTTGTTTCGGTACGTGTCGGTCGGATTTTCGCGCCTTTCATCGTACTTGGCGTGTCGTGCGTCACGGGTGCGTGTCGGTCGGTATTTTTTCCGGATCAGAGTCGGTCGGTGCTTTTTCCGGCCCGAATCGGAATCGACCCCATAGTCAGTCAAAATATCGAATTTTTTAAATGTATGAAAAGTAATGTAAAATTAATGAAATAATATATATAATTTACTAAAACATACTTAAAAATACTTAAATAACTTTAAAATTAATAAATAATTAATGTACCTTAAAAAAAATAAACATACATTTTAATTTTTTAATACATAAATATATTAACGTAATATTTATAAAAAATATTCAATATTTTTAGCGTAGGATAGCGGGACGGTAAAATTTACTATTCCCCCTTCAGTAACTGCAATAGTAGGGAAAGAGTTGGATAGCGTAGGGGTAAAAATTACTATTCCCACTCCAGACAGTGCAACAGTAGGGAAAGCATTGGATAGCGTAGGGGTAAAAATTACTATTCCAACTCCAGAGAGTGCAACAGTAGGGAAAGAGTTGGATAGCGTAGGGGTAAAAATTACTATTCCCACTCCAGTGAGTGCAACAGTAGGGAAAGCGTTGGATAGCGTAGGGGTAATAATTACTATTCCCACTCCAGAGAGAGCAACAGTAGGGAAAGTAATATTTTAATATTTTACTAAAAAATAATTAATTACCAATTAATTAATTAATTTTTTTTTTTACCAATTATTAAAATGTAATTACCAATTAATAATTAATTAACAATGAAGTAATTATCAATACCAATTAATATTTATTAATATGTACTTAATTTCAATTAAATTACTTCCCACCCTATTCCCCTATAAACCCACATCCCGCTACAACTATTTAATTAATAGAATTAACATAATTAGCATTTAATCAATTACATTTTTTTTTAGCAATTAATAAAATTTAATTACCAATTAATAATTAATTAACAATAAATTAATTATCAATACCAATTAATATTTATTAATATGTACTTAATTTTAATTAAATTACTTCCACCCTATTCCCCTATAAACCCACATCCCGCTACAACTATTTAATTAATAGAATTAATTAATTACCATTTAATCAATTTAAAAAAATTAGCAATTAATAAAATGTCATTACCAATTAATAATTAATTAACAATAAATTAATTATCAATACCAATTAATATTTATTAATATGTACTTAATTTTAATTAAATTACTTCCCACCCTATTCCCCTATAAACCCACAATCCCGCTAAGACTATTTAATTAATAGAATTAACATAATTACCATTTAATCAATTAATTTTATTTTAGCAATTAATAAAATTTAATTACCAATTAATAATTAATTAACAATAAATTAATTATCAATACCAATTAATATTTATTAATATGTACTTAATTTTAATTACATTACTTCCCACCCTATTCCCCTATAAACCCACTACCTCGCTACGGAATTAAATTACGCAAAAATTAAATAACATAAAATTCATTGCTTTTAAAAAATTAAACATACATTACAACAACTAATATACACTTTTAACACATATACTAATATACAATACACTTAGAAAAAATTCGATATTATTAAAAATTCGATATTTTTTAATGCCTATAGTATGTACTTCGATATTTTAACAATCGATATTACTTACCTTAATTTCGATATTTATAACGACTATATTATGTCCATTCGATATTATGTCCATTCTATATTTTGGACTCGATATTGTGTCCATTCGATATTTTTGTTTCGATATTATGTCTGTTTACCGTTATTGTGTGCTGTTTTCAATTCATAGTTTTTTTTATTGTTTTTTTTTTCCGTAATACAAGGATATCATATAAGAAACAATGTAAGTTCTCGACAAGACGCAACAGACACATTAGAGTAAATTAATATCGATAGTAGTTTCACATAAGATGAGCACACATTATACAGTACAATAACAGTGCAATAAGGCAGAAATTTGTATTGGCATACATAGTACCTCCCGCAGCCCAGGCCAAAAGGCTAGTAAACATAACCACTCCAATCCATAAGTTAATTACGAGGTATCCTTTGGGGGAAATTATATTTCTAAAGCATTCGCCTCACGAGCACAGGTGGGGCACAAATCTCAATACCAATCATAGGGGATTCACCTGAGCAACACTACACCCACCTGATTATGTGTTCCACCCCGCTGTCCCGTATGTGATATAGTGCTGATAAGCCAGAGCCGTTACTGCCCCGGCGTTTCAGGAACATCTGCCTGTAGTTCCGCAGACTGAGCCAATAGGTAGCTCTGTAGTGGGCCCCATATATTTTAGGCTGCAAGGCTCTAGGCAACATTTCAGCATATCTCGTCAATTGATCTTGGCAATAAATCAAGTCCTCCAACCATTCCTTGAATTTTGGCGCTCGCCCCTACCCCATCTGCAAGCCACTCTACGCTTGGCCAACAGTAGGGCAACAGCAAGGAACTTACGACAGGACTTTGGAATTAGTTTAGTATAACTTAACAATGCGAGTAATGGCGTGCATTCCAAAGCAATGGGCACCATCCGACGCAGAGCTTCGAAAATCTGAGACCAATATTCACTCACCCTCGGGCATTCCCACGCTAGATGTAAAAAGTCTGCCCTGGGCTACCACATCTATCACAGTTATCTGTAGCTCTCAAGTTGAATCTGAACATTTTAACAGGAGTGTAATAGAGGCGTTGTAGGAATTTATAATGTGTAATGCGTAGCCTAGAGCTAGCAGTTATCTGCTCTGTTTGGAGGCAACAGTACGTCCATTGGTCATCCGTTATCTCACATCCTAATTCCTGAGTCCACTTAACCCGGGAGGAGCCGGGAGAATCTATTCGTTGTGTGCGAATAGTGTGGTAGAGTACAGAGACCAAGTGTCCCGGCGATGTGGCGCGTAATAGCATATGTAGAGGGTTAAATGTCGGAGGCTCCTGAGGGAATTCAGGTGTAATCGACCGTATACCTTGGCGAAGTCGGACATAGAGGAATATATCCAACGATGTGGGCTGAATATTGTGAAGTAGGCTCTCAGAGGTGCGGAACGTCCCCCCCTGATAGAGATCCCCCCATGTGCTGACTTGGATACGCTCGCATAATTTGATGAAACCTGTTTCCTGCAGCAGTGGCAGGCGTGGATGATAAATGAGTGGAAGAAGCGGCGAGTATAACATTGTATTTTGAAGAATAGCTAACATGCGTCGCCAAGCTTCCACTGTGCATGTGATAGTGGTGGGTGCAATATCCCGCGTGCGAGGAGATGTGTGTAACATGCCTTGTAATGGTATAGGGTCCGCCAGCCAGTGCTCAGCTGCGAGTTGCGGCATGTATCTAGGAGGATGAAACCAATAAAACGCGTAGTGCGCCTGCGCACTCACATAATACAGTTCAAAATCCGGCACGTCAAACCCCCCGAGCATATGGTTGTGTTAGAACTTTCCACTGTAATCGTGCCTGTTTGCTCCCCATATCAGTCTCGTCATTTCAGACTTGAGCCTCTGGAAGAAATACCGCCCAGGATGGTATGGGATATTTAAAAAAGGTACAATATTTGTGGCAAAACCACCATTTTAATCAATGCCGCCCGTCCTGCTAAGGTCAAGGGCAAGGATATCCACCGAGTGACATTGTCGGTAATCCGTTGTAGAACAGTACCATAATTGAGACGCATCAGCTCATCTCTGTCTCTGGTTATTACGATCCCTAGATAGCGTAAGTCCGAATTGCACCACTCCAAAGGGAAGTCTAAGGAGAAACTAGCGGCTGCAGTAGTCAATGGGAATATTTGCGACTTCCCCCAATTTATTTGTATCCCAGAAAGTTTGCCAAACACTATGAATTCCCGCAGGAGTGGATTCAGGTTCTCCTGTGGGTGTCTAACATATAACGTTATGTCATCTGCATATAAAGATATGAGGATTTGTCGTAAGTTGCATCGTAGAGCCTTGTCCTGGTGATGCTGCCGCAATTTGGATGCCAAGGGTTCAATTGCTAGCGCAAATAATAATGGTGAGAGCGGGCACCCTTGCCGCGTGCCTCTAGAGACAGAGAACGCATCTGACAAATGTCCATTTAATAATACTCTTGCCGTTGGTAGTTGATAAAGCAGCCTAATCCAGGACAAGAATACAGCAGGAAACCCCATGCGCTGCAATATCCCGAAGAGATAGTCCCATTCAACTGAGTCGAACGCTTTAGTGGCGTCCAGGAAGACTGCCGCCAGCGGCAGCTCCGGGCGACATTCTGTATAATAGTAAATAGGGTACGAAGATTATGTGTGGTAGCCCTGCCAGGAACAAACCCTGCCTGATCAGGAAGGACCAACTTGTCCATTAACAAGGCCAGCCTATTTGCAATCACCTTGGCCAAAATTTTTGCATCACAATTAATAAGAGATAAGGGCCTATAAGAGTCACAGAATAGTGGTGACTTTCCGGGTTTAAGCAATGATGTGATATATGCTTCTCTCATGGAGGGGGGAAGTATGCCAGCTTCCATTGATTCCTCATACATCTCCTTTAGGATCGGAGCCAGCAGATCTATGTAGGTTTTGTAGAATTCAGCCGGCAAGCCATCGAGCCCGGGGGCCTTCCCTGACTGCATTTTCATTATTGCCTCTCTTATTTCGTCTATCTCAAAGGGGGCGCTCAGGAATTCTCTCTGCGAATCCCCCAACCATCCCAGCGCCACATCTCCGAGGAAACTGTCAAGTTCAAATTGATCCCTACGTTGTGAGGTATAGAGTGTCGAATAGTGCTCTGTGAATGTGGCTAGAATATCAGCCGTGTCGCAATGTAGAACCCCTTCTGGCCCCGTGATTTCTAATACACAATTGGAGGAGCGCGGATGACGTATGATTTGAGCTAACACCTTCCCAGGTCTTTCCCCCTCTCCGTATTTCCGAGCCTCATTATATTTTCCCTTAAATTTCGTTTCCCGCTCAGCTGTCTCCATATATTCAGTGAGTTTCCCCTGAATTCAGTTTGCAGATCAGTATCTCTCCTCAGTCTCATCTGTGTCTCTAATTCTTTGAGCTCCGCCTCTAATCGTCTGATCGTGCCTTGTATAGCTCTCAACACTCCTGCACTTTTGGAGATACAGAAGCCTTGCACTGTCACCTTAAAGGCTTCCCAGATCGTCTCCACAGTATCAACGGAGCCCTTATTCCTATGGAAAAAATCCTGAATTTCATCCCCTAGTTCGCTATGAAATACCGTGTCTAGGAGTGTTAGGGGCTGCAATCTCCAAGTGCGGCGTGGTTTATTAAACCCCGGCGGGGCTAGCGTGAGTTTGACTGGGGAGTGGTCCGAGTACGTCCTGGCCAGTTGTGTGACATCTTTTATTAGGGGGCCCAGTCCTCTAGACAGTAAGACATAGTCTAACCGCGCCCATGAGGCTGCATGGGCTGCAAAATGTGTGCCTTCCCTCGCATGTGGATGAAAGTGTCGCCAGGCATCTAGTAGGTCCGTCTCCGTTCTAATGCCCCGTAAAGCTTGGCAAGACCTATTATAATGGTGCGGTGCAGGATTGGATCTGTCTTCCGCAGGGTTAAGGGCTACATTAAAATCCCCACCCCATATTATATGTGTTGACCCTATGTCCAGTATCTTCCCCCATAGTTCAGTGAAGAATTCGGGAGTGTCTACATTTGGGCCATAACAACTCACTAATGTGACCGATTCCGTGCCTAGTCGTCCCCACACAATAGTGTACCTACCATTCCGATCTAATGACATACCCGCTAGTGTGAACGGTGTTTGTTTTTTAATAAGTATTGCTGTGCCTCTGGCATATGAGGAATATGAAGAAAACAATCTATGGTCTGCCCATTTTGCAGCGAAGGTAGTGGGGTGCAATGGGTGGATATGTGTTTCCTGGAGTAATGCGATATGTGTATTTTGCCTATCTAAGTTAACCCTGGGCATAATACTTTGCTACGCTCACGAAGCATGCAAAGTTTGTGCTACTACGCACTACGCAAATTGCACGTAGCAGAGTGAATAACTGTACTAATAAACGTAGCGTAGCAGGAGTATAATAAACTCCTTCAAATGCTTTGATAAAGCAATTTTTTATGCTAAAAAGCATATAACCAATTCACAAAAATGAATGTTGACAATAAAATATCAAGCAATGAGAGAGGTGATGATTTTGGAGTCCCCCCTAACCTAGGGGAGGACCAAGCAGATGCCTTGAACACAAAAAGCATATCATGTGAGCGATTCAATGGTGGTCCCTTCCTCCTAGGACCACCCCAAGCATAGTTATGGGCAAAAATACAATCCCAACCAAAGGCCCTGCAAAGCATTATGGGACGAGATTAGCAGTGGGCAGTGAATATTATAGTGTCCAATATCAAAATAATTCTACAAAGAGCTGCAGTTCAACTAGTCGTCACTGGGTGTCGTCCCTCAAGAGTGAAATGCAAAAGTATTGAAAACCTTTCATGAAGCTTTTGCATTTGACTCGTGAGGGACGACACCCAGTGACGACTAGTTGAACTGCAGCTCTTTGTAGAATTATTTTGATATTGGACACTATAATATTCACTGCCCACTGCTAATCTCGTCCCATAATGCTTGCAGGGCCTTTGGTTGGGATTGTATTTTTGCCCATAACTGTGCTTGGAGTGGTCCTAAGAGATGGGACCACCACCTAATCATTCAATAAGATGTGCTTTTTGTTTTCAAGACATCTGCTTGGTTCTCTCCTAAGTTAGCGAGGATACCAAAATCATCACCTCTCTCACTGCTTTTTGTTTTCACTTTAGTGAAATGACTATATGCAATTTTAGCATATAAAGACAGAGATATTTATTTTATCTTAACTTGCACTGTACAAGTTTGCTTTTGGTAATTATTGTACAGTGCGTCAAGCACACAGCTAGCACTACGCCCAGGCTTAATAATAATAACAAACTCCTTCAAATGCTTTGATAAAGCAATTTTTTATGCTAAAAAGCATATAACCAATTCACAAAAATGAATTTTGACATATCAAGCAATGAGAGAGGTGATGATTTTGGAGTCCCCCTAACCTAGGGGAGGACCAAGCAGATGCCTTGAACACAAAAAGCATATCATGTGAACGATTCAATGGTGGTCCCTTCCTCCTAGGACCACCCCAAGCACAGTTATGGGCAAAATACAATCCCAACCAAGGCCCTGCAAAGCATTATGGGACGAGATTAGCAGTGGGCAGTGAATATTATAGTGTCCAATATCAAAATAATTCTACAAAGAGTTGCAGTTCAACTAGTCGTCACTGGGTGTCGTCCCTCACGAGTCAAATGCAAAAGCTTCATGAAAGGTTTTCAATACTTTGCATTTCACTCTTGAGGGACGACACCCAGTGACGACTAGTTGAACTGCAGCTCTTTGTAGAATTATTTTGATATTGGACACTATAATATTCACTGCCCACTGCTAATCTCGTCCCATAATGCTTTGCAGAGCCTTTGGTTGGGATTGTATTTTTGCCCATAACTGTGCTTGGGGTGGTCCTAGGAGGAATCGTTCAATAAGATGTGCTTTTTGTTTTCAAGACATCTGCTTGGTTGTTGGTTCTCTCCCTAAGTTAGTGAGGATACCAAAATCATCACCTCTCTCACTGCTTGTTAACTTTTTGTTTTCACTTTAGTGAAATGACTATATGCATTTTTAGCATATAAAGACAGAGATATTTATTTTATCTTAACTTGCACTGTACAAGTTTGCTTTTGGTAATTATTGTACAGTGCAGTCAAGCACACAGCTACGCACTACGCAATTTGCATAGCTACGTGTAGTTGAAGCTGTACTTCACGTAGCTACGTGAAGTGCTACTACGCAAACTACGCCCGGGCTTAATCTAAGTACGCCAAGAGTTGGCGACGCTTTCGAGGATCCCCCAGTCCCCACACATTCCATGTTACTATCTGAAGCCGCTGATGAGCCGCCAAATCAGCCATACGAGCCTGGGATGAGTGTTAAATGATGTTGTGACGACCGTATTCTGTGTGTCATATTTACCAAAGCAATATGTGTCTGTCTTTCATAATGCAGCCTAACAATGATCAAGAACCAGTAAGTGAAGCCCTTCCCCTCTCCTCCCCCCTCCCTCCCACAACAGCACCCCAATTGTGCCGGAATGTCGTTTCCCTCCCCCCACCCCGTATTTTCCCAACAACTTAATGCGGCCAAACGAGACCAACTGTAAAGAGAGTCTTGTGGGGGATCACCCATAACAGGGGACCCGCCGGTGTGCCACAGTCACCTCCCTGTTCCCAAACGACTGGAACCTACAGCTGTAGCAGCAAGTAAGTCATTCGGTGGGAGGGTGCTCGGCCCTAGGCCGTGGAGAAAAACGAAAAGTTAGCGTTCACATCATATAAGTAGCACAGTATATAATAGTACTAACATCATATTTGCTGGGTACATTGATCTGTTCCCTCCTGGGTGGCCAGAGGATCCAGCCACCATCCGAACTTGGGCTGTGCCCTCATGCGCTATAAGTTGGGTGTCTGGCATCAGCAGGCCTATGGAGTTGTTTGGGCGGACCTATTAGTTTCATGCAGCACCCATGGAATCTCCCTATCTTTATGACGGATCTTCCAGCTCAGGAGTATGCAGCGAGGGGAGTGATCGTCCGAATTCCGCCTGGGTGATTGTCGATTAATACTTTTAAGAAACTCCTCAACTTGATGCGGATTCACAAACATCTTTTTGTTTACCTTGGTGCGTGATCCGCAGGCGCGCTGGATACATGAGTGCATAGTCGATTTGCGCCTTGCGAAGTTTCTGCTTTACCGGGAGGAACTTACGACGGGCTTCTTGTACTGTAGCTGTGAAGTCAGGATATATAGTAAAGTCCATGCCGTCATATGTCAGGGTCTTCTTCTCGCGTGCCAGGCGGAGCGCAGTGTCTCGATCACGATAATTAAGAATCCGTGCAATGATAGGGCGTGGAGCACTGCCAGGAGGAGGACGAGGGCCCAGAGACCGATGGGCTCGCTCCACAGTCAGATGTGGGGAAAAGGCGGGTTCTCCAAATGTGTCACGCAAGAGGCGCTCGATGTAGTCTTCCATGCGACCTGTGTGTGCGGTTTCCGGAATTCCTAGGACCCGTATGTTATTTCTTCGGCTTCTGGCTTCGAGATCCTCATTCTTAGAGGCTATTACTTTTAGGATTTTGTCCATTTGAGCCAGTTGCTTCTGCATGTTTGTCGTCGTGTCTTCCGTGTCGGATATCCTTCGTTCAGCTTCCTTAATCTGCTCGTCATGCTTATCAACTTTTAGCACCAGAAAGTCCAGACGGCTATTCATCGTATCCATCTTTCCTGATAGGGAAGTGAGGCTCTGCTGCATCGCCAGTAGTAATGTTTTCACCTCATCCGCCGGTGTGGAGGATTGTGCTTGGGTTGTGTTTTCTATATTTTGTGTTGGCTCCTCAGAACTGGAGCGAGTGACTGTCTTTTTTGCCTCAAACACCAGTCGAGGTTGCCGACTGTCCGGCTTCCCCATGATGCACCGGTGGGAGTGGATAGGCCCCTTCGTCTATGTATGCCGAAGCTATTGCAGCTGGGATATATATGGCAGTGGACCAATACGAAAACCTCTGTCTCTATTCCCTTGGCGCCTTCACCCGGACCATATGTCAGATGTGCGTGTTAGGAAGCTGCTTGGCTGGAGGGACGATTCTACCCAGCCCTCGACAGAAGAGTCTTCCTTTGTTCTCCCACACCTGTTCGTCCGCCAGTTGCACAAGGTCTCTCTTAGGTCCCCGTCAGTGCCGTGTACCCCTCTCCGCACGCTAGCAGGTAGTGAGCAAAGTCCCTGATATTATGTGCAGAATGGCGGGCAATTCCGGGAGAACGTATTAGAGAGGGCTGTATCTTTCCCCGTCTCACCAGTGCGCAGCGCGGGCCACTGAACCCGTGACTGTTCCTTCCCGGTGCCTGTCCCACCACGATTCCATCAGTCCACACTATTGCATATCGCTGGTTTTCTATCCCAATTGTTGCGGACCCTGCGTTTCAGTGGGAGCCTGGGGCCTACGCAGTGTGAATGCTCACCCTCAATACAGCGCTGCGTCCCCTCTGTGAAATGGCGGCATGGGTGTCCCAAGCTATCTTCCTGCGTTGCTCCCGATCCTCCTCCGGTGGACTCCGTCTAGTCCCCCGTGTCTCCTCGACCACTAGACTCACGATGTGTCTGCCTTGTTGTAGGCAGCTTTTGGGGGATAGCAGTCTCGCTCTGTGTGACAGCGGAATGCCTGTGCTCCCCTTTCCCACGGTGAAGAACGCTGCTGCTCCGTGTACTCACGGCAATCACTCTCACCGAGCCTCAGCCCCTGCGGCTGTTCTGCATATGTCTGTGTCTTTTCCGTGGTGTGCTGGCAATGTGGTGTTACTCTGCGCACAGATGCTGCCCCATTCACTCAGTTCTGCGTATTCTCGGCGCCCTTTGGTTTTTTGGCGTTGTGGCCCAGTGCCTCGAGGTAGACCGGGGGCTCGCGTACCTGCTCCTGCCGCCTGCGACTCCACCCAGCGCTCCGTCTGCCTCTCGCTGTCACCTTTGCGTCCCTCTGCAGAGGGTTATCTGGTATCCGATCGTGCCGAAACCCGCACCGGAGCCGATGCGGGTCTTCCTGCACAATCGACGCGCTTTATGTGTACTTTCTCCCGGGAATAACAGGAGAAATGAAGGATTATGAGGCCGAGCTACCGGAGCCTCACAGAAGAGCGGCCATTCCGGTTGTGCGCCACCTAGCGCCCCCCTCTTTTCAATTCATAGTTATCTTATAGATGAGTGTATTTAATAATACAATTAAAAAAATTAGAAGGCCCATTACGAT
>CAWUFW010022468.1:0-95028 GCA_963921515.1 Calotriton arnoldi | reverse complement strand
CATTGTGAGCAAAAAAACGATGGATTTAGGCCCAGATCTCTGTACTGGGGTGAATGTATGACATCGTTCTGCATTCTGTCCATCAATTGTTGTTTTTGCATTTTGTCACCCCGAGTGGGACGGGTATGCCCAGACGTGGGTCCCGTGCTCTCCATGCCACTGGAGTCAAGCTATCCTGGCTGATGAGGGCTGAAAGCCCGAAACCGGTCCTAGGATGCTTGTTTCTAGTCCAGGGAGGACCTGGCCTGGCAGTTCGGGCTGGACTGTTCCCACTGGGCGCAGGGTCAAGACTGATTTGCATATGGCTGGGTCCAAACTGGAATGGCATGGTGAGCAAAAAACGATGGATTTAGGCCCAGATCTCTGTACTGGGGTGAATGTATGACATTGTTCTGCATTCTGTCCATCAATTGTTGTTTTTGCATTTTGTCACCCCGAGTGGGACGGGTATGCCCAGACGTGGGTCCCGTGCTCTCCATGCCACTGGAGTCAAGCTATCCTGGCTGATGAGGGCTGAAAGCCCAAAACCGGTCCTAGGATGCTTGTTTCCAGTCCAGGGAGGACCTGGCCTGGCAGTTCGGGCTGGACTGTTCCCATTGGGCGCAGGGTCAAAACTGATTTGCATATGGCTGGGTCCAAACTGGAATGGCATGGTGAGCAAAAAACGATGGATTTAGGCCCAGATCTCTGTACTGGGGTGAATGTATGACATTGTTCTGAATTCTGTCCATCAATTGTTGTTTTTGCATTTTGTCACCCCGAGTGGGACGGGTATGCCCAGACGTGGGTCCCGTGCTCTCCATGCCACTGGAGTCAAGCTATCCTGGTTGATGAGGGCTGAAAGCCCGAAACCGGTCCTAGGATGCTTGTTTCCAGTCCAGGGAGGACCTGGCCTGGCAGTTCGGGCTGGACTGTTCCCATTGGGCGCAGGGTCAAGACTGATTTGCATATGGCTGGGTCCAAACTGGAATGGCATGGTGAGCAAAAAAACGATGGATTTTGGCCCAGATCTCTGTACTGGGGTGAATGTATGACGTTGTTCTGCATTCTGTCCATCAATTGTTGTTTTTGCATTTTGTCACCCCGAGTGGGACGGGTATGCCCAGACGTGGGTCCCGTTCTCTCCATGCCACTGGAGTCAAGCTATCCTGGCTGATGAGGGCTGAAAGCCCGAAACCGGTCCTAGGATGCTTGTTTCCAGCCCAGGGAGGACCTGGCCTGGCAGTTCGGGCTGGACTGTTCCCATTGGGCGCAGGGTCAAGACTGATTTGCATATGGCTGGGTCCAAACTGGAATGGCATTGTGAGCAAAAAAACGATGGATTTAGTCCCAGATCTCTGTACTGGGGTGAATGTATGACATTGTTCTGCATTCTGTCCATCAATTGTTGTTTTTGCATTTTGTCACCCCGAGTGGGACGGGTATGCCCAGACGTGGGTCCCGTGCTCTCCATGCCACTGGAGTCAAGCTATCCTGGCTGATGAGGGCTGAAAGCCCGAAACCGGTCCTAGGATGCTTGTTTCCAGTCCAGGGAGGACCTGGCCTGGCAGTTCGGGCTGGACTGTTCCCATTGGGCGCAGGGTCAAGACTGATTTGCATATGGCTGGGTCCAAACTGGAATGGCATTGTGAGCAAAAAAACGATGGATTTAGGCCCAGATCTCTGTACTGGGGTGAATGTATGACATCGTTCTGCATTCTGTCCATCAATTGTTGTTTTTGCATTTTGTCACCCCGAGTGGGACGGGTATGCCCAGACGTGGGTCCCGTGCTCTCCATGCCACTGGAGTCAAGCTATCCTGGCTGATGAGGGCTGAAAGCCCGAAACCGGTCCTAGGATGCTTGTTTCTAGTCCAGGGAGGACCTGGCCTGGCAGTTCGGGCTGGACTGTTCCCACTGGGCGCAGGGTCAAGACTGATTTGCATATGGCTGGGTCCAAACTGGAATGGCATGGTGAGCAAAAAAACTATGGATTTAGGCCCAGATCTCTGTACTGGGGTGAATGTATGACATTGTTCTGCATTCTGTCCATCAATTGTTGTTTTTGCATTTTGTCACCCCGAGTGGGACGGGTATGCCCAGACGTGGGTCCCGTGCTCTCCATGCCACTGGAGTCAAGCTATCCTGGCTGATGAGGGCTGAAAGCCCAAAACCGGTCCTAAGATGCTTGTTTCCAGTCCAGGGAGGACCTGGCCTGGCAGTTCGGGCTGGACTGTTCCCATTGGGCGCAGGGTCAAAACTGATTTGCATATGGCTGGGTCCAAACTGGAATGGCATGGTGAGCAAAAAAACGATGGATTTAGGCCCAGATCTCTGTACTGGGGTGAATGTATGACATTGTTCTGAATTCTGTCCATCAATTGTTGTTTTTGCATTTTGTCACCCCGAGTGGGACGGGTATGCCCAGACGTGGGTCCCGTGCTCTCCATGCCACTGGAGTCAAGCTATCCTGGTTGATGAGGGCTGAAAGCCCGAAACCGGTCCTAGGATGCTTGTTTCCAGTCCAGGGAGGACCTGGCCTGGCAGTTCGGGCTGGACTGTTCCCATTGGGCGCAGGGTCAAGACTGATTTGCATATGGCTGGGTCCAAACTGGAATGGCATGGTGAGCAAAAAAACGATGGATTTCGGCCCAGATCTCTGTACTGGGGTGAATGTATGACGTTGTTCTGCATTCTGTCCATCAATTGTTGTTTTTGCATTTTGTCACCCCGAGTGGGACGGGTATGCCCAGACGTGGGTCCCGTTCTCTCCATGCCACTGGAGTCAAGCTATCCTGGCTGATGAGGGCTGAAAGCCCGAAACCGGTCCTAGGATGCTTGTTTCCAGCCCAGGGAGGAGCTGGCCTGGCAGTTCGGGCTGGACTGTTCCCATTGGGCGCAGGGTCAAGACTGATTTGCATATGGCTGGGTCCAAACTGGAATGGCATTGTGAGCAAAAAAACGATGGATTTAGGCCCAGATCTCTGTACTGGGGTGAATGTATGACATTGTTCTGCATTCTGTCCATCAATTGTTGTTTTTGCATTTTGTCACCCCGAGTGGGACGGGTATGCCCAGACGTGGGTCCCGTGCTCTCCATGCCACTGGAGTCAAGCTATCCTGGCTGATGAGGGCTGAAAGCCCGAAACCGGTCCTAGGATGCTTGTTTCCAGTCCAGGGAGGACCTGGCCTGGCAGTTCGGGCTGGACTGTTCCCATTGGGCGCAGGGTCAAGACTGATTTGCATATGGCTGGGTCCAAACTGGAATGGCATGGTGAGCAAAAAACGATGGATTTAGGCCCAGATCTCTGTACTGGGGTGAATGTATGACATTGTTCTGCATTCTGTCCATCAATTGTTGTTTTTGCATTTTGTCACCCCGAGTGGGACGGGTATGCCCAGACGTGGGTCCCGTGCTCTCCATGCCACTGGAGTCAAGCTATCCTGCCTGATGAGGGCTGAAAGCCCGAAACCGGTCCTAGGATGCTTGTTTCCAGCCCAGGGAGGACCTGGCCTGGCAGTTCGGGCTGGACTGTTCCCACTGGGCGCAGGGTCAAGACTGATTTGCATATGGCTGGGTCCAAACTGGAATGGCATGGTGAGCAAAAAACGATGGATTTAGGCCCAGATCTCTGTACTGGGGTGAATGTATGACATTGTTCTGCATTCTGTCCATCAATTGTTGTTTTTGCATTTTGTCACCCCGAGTGGGACGGGTATGCCCAGACGTGGGTCCCGTGCTCTCCATGCCACTGGAGTCAAGCTATCCTGGCTGATGAGGGCTGAAAGCCCGAAACCGGTCCTAGGATGCTTGTTTCCAGTCCAGGGAGGACCTGGCCTGGCAGTTCGGGCTGGACTGTTCCCATTGGGCGCAGGGTCAAGACTGATTTGCATATGGCTGGGTCCAAACTGGAATGGCATGGTGAGCAAAAAACGATGGATTTAGGCCCAGATCTCTGTACTGGGGTGAATGTATGACATTGTTCTGCATTCTGTCCATCAATTGTTGTTTTTGCATTTTGTCACCCCCGAGTGGGACGGGTATGCCCAGACGTGGGTCCCGTGCTCTCCATGCCACTGGAGTCAAGCTATCCTGGCTGATGAGGGCTGAAAGCCCGAAACCGGTCCTAGGATGCTTGTTTCCAGTCCAGGGAGGACCTGGCCTGGCAGTTCGGGCTGGACTGTTCCCATTGGGCGCAGGGTCAAGACTGATTTGCATATGGCTGGGTCCAAACTGGAATGGCATGGTGAGCAAAAAAACGATGGATTTAGGCCCAGATCTCTGTACTGGGGTGAATGTATGACATTGTTCTGCATTCTGTCCATCAATTGTTGTTTTTGCATTTTGTCACCCCGAGTGGGACGGGTATGCCCAGACGTGGGTCCCGTGCTCTCCATGCCACTGGAGTCAAGCTATCCTGGCTGATGAGGGCTGAAAGCCCGAAACCGGTCCTAGGATGCTTGTTTCCAGTCCAGGGAGGACCTGGCCTGGCAGTTCGGGCTGGACTGTTCCCATTGGGCGCAGGGTCAAGACTGATTTGCATATGGCTGGGTCCAAACTGGAATGGCATTGTGAGCAAAAAACGATGGATTTAGGCCCAGATCTCTGTACTGGGGTGAATGTATGACATTGTTCTGCATTCTGTCCATCAATTGTTGTTTTTGCATTTTGTCACCCCGAGTGGGACGGGTATGCCCAGACGTGGGTCCCGTGCTCTCCATGCCACTGGAGTCAAGCTATCCTGGCTGATGAGGGCTGAAAGCCCGAAACCGGTCCTAGGATGCTTGTTTCCAGTCCAGGGAGGACCTGGCCTGGCAGTTCGGGCTGGACTGTTCCCACTGGGCGCAGGGTCAAGACTGATTTGCATATGGCTGGGTCCAAACTGGAATGGCATGGTGAGCAAAAAACGATGGATTTAGGCCCAGATCTCTGTACTGGGGTGAATGTATGACATTGTTCTGCATTCTGTCCATCAATTGTTGTTTTTGCATTTTGTCACCCCGAGTGGGACGGGTATGCCCAGACGTGGGTCCCGTGCTCTCCATGCCACTGGAGTCAAGCTATCCTGCCTGATGAGGGCTGAAAGCCCGAAACCGGTCCTAGGATGCTTGTTTCCAGCCCAGGGAGGACCTGGCCTGGCAGTTCGGGCTGGACTGTTCCCACTGGGCGCAGGGTCAAGACTGATTTGCATATGGCTGGGTCCAAACTGGAATGGCATTGTGAGCAAAAAACGATGGATTTAGGCCCAGATCTCTGTACTGGGGTGAATGTATGACATTGTTCTGCATTCTGTCCATCAATTGTTGTTTTTGCATTTTGTCACCCCGAGTGGGACGGGTATGCCCAGACGTGGGTCCCGTGCTCTCCATGCCACTGGAGTCAAGCTATCCTGGCTGATGAGGGCTGAAAGCCCGAAACCGGTCCTAGGATGCTTGTTTCCAGTCCAGGGAGGACCTGGCCTGGCAGTTCGGGCTGGACTGTTCCCATTGGGCGCAGGGTCAAGACTGATTTGCATATAGCTAAGTCCAAACTGGAATGGCATGGTGAGCAAAAAAACGATGGATTTAGGCCCAGATCTCTGTACTGGGGTGAATGTATGACATTGTTCTGCATTCTGTCCATCAATTGTTGTTTTTGCATTTTGTCACCCCGAGTGGGACGGGTATGCCCAGACGTGGGTCCCGTGCTCTCCATGTCACTGGAGTCAAGCTATCCTGGCTGATGAGGGCTGAAAGCCCGAAACCGGTCCTAGGATGCTTGTTTCCAGTCCAGGGAGGACCTGGCCTGGCAGTTCGGGCTGGACTGTTCCCACTGGGTGCAGGGTCAAGACTGATTTGCATATGGCTGGGTCCAAACTGGAATGGCATGGTGAGCAAAAAACGATGGATTTAGGCCCAGATCTCTGTACTGGGGTGAATGTATGACATTGTTCTGCATTCTGTCCATCAATTGTTGTTTTTGCATTTTGTCACCCCGAGTGGGACGGGTATGCCCAGACGTGGGTCCCGTGCTCTCCATGCCACTGGAGTCAAGCTATCCTGGCTGATGAGGGCTGAAAGCCCGAAACCGGTCCTAGGATGCTTGTTTCCAGTCCAGGGAGGACCTGGCCTGGCAGTTCGGGCTGGACTGTTCCCATTGGGCGCAGGGTCAAGACTGATTTGCATATGGCTGGGTCCAAACTGGAATGGCATTGTGAGCAAAAAACGATGGATTTAGGCCCAGATCTCTGTACTGGGGTGAATGTATGACATTGTTCTGCATTCTGTCCATCAATTGTTGTTTTTGCATTTTGTCACCCCGAGTGGGACGGGTATGCCCAGACGTGGGTCCCGTGCTCTCCATGCCACTGGAGTCAAGCTATCCTGGCTGATGAGGGCTGAAAGCCCGAAACCGGTCCTAGGATGCTTGTTTCCAGTCCAGGGAGGACCTGGCCTGGCAGTTCGGGCTGGACTGTTCCCATTGGGCGCAGGGTCAAGACTGATTTGCATATGGCTGGGTCCAAACTGGAATGGCATGGTGAGCAAAAAAACGATGGATTTAGGCCCAGATCTCTGTACTGGGGTGAATGTATGACATTGTTCTGCATTCTGTCCATCAATTGTTGTTTTTGCATTTTGTCACCCCGAGTGGGACGGGTATGCCCAGACGTGGGTCCCGTGCTCTCCATGCCACTGGAGTCAAGCTATCCTGGCTGATGAGGGCTGAAAGCCCGAAACCGGTCCTAGGATGCTTGTTTCCAGCCCAGGGAGGACCTGGCCTGGCAGTTCGGGCTGGACTGTTCCCATTGGGCGCAGGGTCAAGACTGATTTGCATATGGCTGGGTCCAAACTGGAATGGCATGGTGAGCAAAAAACGATGGATTTAGGCCCAGATCTCTGTACTGGGGTGAATGTATGACATTGTTCTGCATTCTGTCCATCAATTGTTGTTTTTGCATTTTGTCACCCCGAGTGGGACGGGTATGCCCAGACGTGGGTCCCGTGCTCTCCATGCCACTGGAGTCAAGCTATCCTGGCTGATGAGGGCTGAAAGCCCGAAACCGGTCCTAGGATGCTTGTTTCCAGTCCAGGGAGGACCTGGCCTGGCAGTTCGGGCTGGACTGTTCCCATTGGGCGCAGGGTCAAGACTGATTTGCATATGGCTGGGTCCAAACTGGAATGGCATGGTGAGCAAAAAAACGATGGATTTAGGCCCAGATCTCTGTACTGGGGTGAATGTATGACATTGTTCTGCATTCTGTCCATCAATTGTTGTTTTTGCATTTTGTCACCCCGAGTGGGACGGGTATGCCCAGACGTGGGTCCCGTGCTCTCCATGCCACTGGAGTCAAGCTATCCTGGCTGATGAGGGCTGAAAGCCCGAAACCGGTCCTAGGATGCTTGTTTCCAGTCCAGGGAGGACCTGGCCTGGCAGTTCGGGCTGGACTGTTCCCATTGGGCGCAGGGTCAAGACTGATTTGCATATGGCTGGGTCCAAACTGGAATGGCATGGTGAGCAAAAAACGATGGATTTAGGCCCAGATCTCTGTACTGGGGTGAATGTATGACATTGTTCTGCATTCTGTCCATCAATTGTTGTTTTTGCATTTTGTCACCCCGAGTGGGACGGGTATGCCCAGACGTGGGTCCCGTGCTCTCCATGCCACTGGAGTCAAGCTATCCTGGCTGATGAGGGCTGAAAGCCCGAAACCGGTCCTAGGATGCTTGTTTCCAGTCCAGGGAGGACCTGGCCTGGCAGTTCGGGCTGGACTGTTCCCATTGGGCGCAGGGTCAAGACTGATTTGCATATGGCTGGGTCCAAACTGGAATGGCATGGTGAGCAAAAAACGATGGATTTAGGCCCAGATCTCTGTACTGGGGTGAATGTATGACATTGTTCTGCATTCTGTCCATCAATTGTTGTTTTTGCATTTTGTCACCCCGAGTGGGACGGGTATGCCCAGACGTGGGTCCCGTGCTCTCCATGCCACTGGAGTCAAGCTATCCTGGCTGATGAGGGCTGAAAGCCCGAAACCGGTCCTAGGATGCTTGTTTCCAGTCCAGGGAGGACCTGGCCTGGCAGTTCGGGCTGGACTGTTCCCATTGGGCGCAGGGTCAAGACTGATTTGCATATGGCTGGGTCCAAACTGGAATGGCATGGTGAGCAAAAAAACGATGGATTTAGGCCCAGATCTCTGTACTGGGGTGAATGTATGACATTGTTCTGCATTCTGTCCATCAATTGTTGTTTTTGCATTTTGTCACCCCGAGTGGGACGGGTATGCCCAGACGTGGGTCCCGTGCTCTCCATGCCACTGGAGTCAAGCTATCCTGGCTGATGAGGGCTGAAAGCCCGAAACCGGTCCTAGGATGCTTGTTTCCAGTCCAGGGAGGACCTGGCCTGGCAGTTCGGGCTGGACTGTTCCCATTGGGCGCAGGGTCAAGACTGATTTGCATATGGCTGGGTCCAAACTGGAATGGCATGGTGAGCAAAAAAACGATGGATTTAGGCCCAGATCTCTGTACTGGGGTGAATGTATGACATTGTTCTGCATTCTGTCCATCAATTGTTGTTTTTGCATTTTGTCACCCCGAGTGGGACGGGTATGCCCAGACGTGGGTCCCGTGCTCTCCATGCCACTGGAGTCAAGCTATCCTGGCTGATGAGGGCTGAAAGCCCGAAACCGGTCCTAGGATGCTTGTTTCCAGTCCAGGGAGGACCTGGCCTGGCAGTTCGGGCTGGACTGTTCCCATTGGGCGCAGGGTCAAGACTGATTTGCATATGGCTGGGTCCAAACTGGAATGGCATGGTGAGCAAAAAACGATGGATTTAGGCCCAGATCTCTGTACTGGGGTGAATGTATGACATTGTTCTGCATTCTGTCCATCAATTGTTGTTTTTGCATTTTGTCACCCCGAGTGGGACGGGTATGCCCAGACGTGGGTCCCGTGCTCTCCATGCCACTGGAGTCAAGCTATCCTGGCTGATGAGGGCTGAAAGCCCGAAACCGGTCCTAGGATGCTTGTTTCCAGTCCAGGGAGGACCTGGCCTGGCAGTTCGGGCTGGACTGTTCCCATTGGGCGCAGGGTCAAGACTGATTTGCATATGGCTGGGTCCAAACTGGAATGGCATGGTGAGCAAAAACGATGGATTTAGGCCCAGATCTCTGTACTGGGGTGAATGTATGACATTGTTCTGCATTCTGTCCATCAATTGTTGTTTTTGCATTTTGTCACCCCGAGTGGGACGGGTATGCCCAGACGTGGGTCCCGTGCTCTCCATGCCACTGGAGTCAAGCTATCCTGGCTGATGAGGGCTGAAAGCCCGAAACCGGTCCTAGGATGCTTGTTTCCAGTCCAGGGAGGACCTGGCCTGGCAGTTCGGGCTGGACTGTTCCCATTGGGCGCAGGGTCAAGACTGATTTGCATATGGCTGGGTCCAAACTGGAATGGCATGGTGAGCAAAAAAACGATGGATTTAGGCCCAGATCTCTGTACTGGGGTGAATGTATGACATTGTTCTGCATTCTGTCCATCAATTGTTGTTTTTGCATTTTGTCACCCCGAGTGGGACGGGTATGCCCAGACGTGGGTCCCGTGCTCTCCATGCCACTGGAGTCAAGCTATCCTGGCTGATGAGGGCTGAAAGCCCGAAACCGGTCCTAGGATGCTTGTTTCCAGTCCAGGGAGGACCTGGCCTGGCAGTTCGGGCTGGACTGTTCCCATTGGGCGCAGGGTCAAGACTGATTTGCATATGGCTGGGTCCAAACTGGAATGGCATGGTGAGCAAAAAAACGATGGATTTAGGCCCAGATCTCTGTACTGGGGTGAATGTATGACATTGTTCTGCATTCTGTCCATCAATTGTTGTTTTTGCATTTTGTCACCCCGAGTGGGACGGGTATGCCCAGACGTGGGTCCCGTGCTCTCCATGCCACTGGAGTCAAGCTATCCTGGCTGATGAGGGCTGAAAGCCCGAAACCGGTCCTAGGATGCTTGTTTCCAGTCCAGGGAGGACCTGGCCTGGCAGTTCGGGCTGGACTGTTCCCATTGGGCGCAGGGTCAAGACTGATTTGCATATGGCTGGGTCCAAACTGGAATGGCATGGTGAGCAAAAAAACGATGGATTTAGGCCCAGATCTCTGTACTGGGGTGAATGTATGACATTGTTCTGCATTCTGTCCATCAATTGTTGTTTTTGCATTTTGTCACCCCGAGTGGGACGGGTATGCCCAGACGTGGGTCCCGTGCTCTCCATGCCACTGGAGTCAAGCTATCCTGGCTGATGAGGGCTGAAAGCCCGAAACCGGTCCTAGGATGCTTGTTTCCAGTCCAGGGAGGACCTGGCCTGGCAGTTCGGGCTGGACTGTTCCCATTGGGCGCAGGGTCAAGACTGATTTGCATATGGCTGGGTCCAAACTGGAATGGCATGGTGAGCAAAAAAACGATGGATTTAGGCCCAGATCTCTGTACTGGGGTGAATGTATGACATTGTTCTGCATTCTGTCCATCAATTGTTGTTTTTGCATTTTGTCACCCCGAGTGGGACGGGTATGCCCAGACGTGGGTCCCGTGTCTCTCCATGCCACTGGAGTCAAGCTATCCTGGCTGATGAGGGCTGAAAGCCCGAAACCGGTCCTAGGATGCTTGTTTCCAGTCCAGGGAGGACCTGGCCTGGCAGTTCGGGCTGGACTGTTCCCATTGGGCGCAGGGTCAAGACTGATTTGCATATGGCTGGGTCCAAACTGGAATGGCATGGTGAGCAAAAAAACGATGGATTTAGGCCCAGATCTCTGTACTGGGGTGAATGTATGACATTGTTCTGCATTCTGTCCATCAATTGTTGTTTTTGCATTTTGTCACCCCGAGTGGGACGGGTATGCCCAGACGTGGGTCCCGTGCTCTCCATGCCACTGGAGTCAAGCTATCCTGGCTGATGAGGGCTGAAAGCCCGAAACCGGTCCTAGGATGCTTGTTTCCAGTCCAGGGAGGACCTGGCCTGGCAGTTCGGGCTGGACTGTTCCCATTGGGCGCAGGGTCAAGACTGATTTGCATATGGCTGGGTCCAAACTGGAATGGCATGGTGAGCAAAAAACGATGGATTTAGGCCCAGATCTCTGTACTGGGGTGAATGTATGACATTGTTCTGCATTCTGTCCATCAATTGTTGTTTTTGCATTTTGTCACCCCGAGTGGGACGGGTATGCCCAGACGTGGGTCCCGTGCTCTCCATGCCACTGGAGTCAAGCTATCCTGGCTGATGAGGGCTGAAAGCCCGAAACCGGTCCTAGGATGCTTGTTTCCAGTCCAGGGAGGACCTGGCCTGGCAGTTCGGGCTGGACTGTTCCCACTGGGCGCAGGGTCAAGACTGATTTGCATATGGCTGGGTCCAAACTGGAATGGCATGGTGAGCAAAAAAACGATGGATTTAGGCCCAGATCTCTGTACTGGGGTGAATGTATGACATTGTTCTGCATTCTGTCCATCAATTGTTGTTTTTGCATTTTGTCACCCCGAGTGGGACGGGTATGCCCAGACGTGGGTCCCGTGCTCTCCATGCCACTGGAGTCAAGCTATCCTGGCTGATGAGGGCTGAAAGCCCGAAACCGGTCCTAGGATGCTTGTTTCCAGTCCAGGGAGGACCTGGCCTGGCAGTTCGGGCTGGACTGTTCCCATTGGGCGCAGGGTCAAGACTGATTTGCATATGGCTGGGTCCAAACTGGAATGGCATGGTGAGCAAAAAAACGATGGATTTAGGCCCAGATCTCTGTACTGGGGTGAATGTATGACATTGTTCTGCATTCTGTCCATCAATTGTTGTTTTTGCATTTTGTCACCCCGAGTGGGACGGGTATGCCCAGACGTGGGTCCCGTGCTCTCCATGCCACTGGAGTCAAGCTATCCTGGCTGATGAGGGCTGAAAGCCCGAAACCGGTCCTAGGATGCTTGTTTCCAGTCCAGGGAGGACCTGGCCTGGCAGTTCGGGCTGGACTGTTCCCACTGGGCGCAGGGTCAAGACTGATTTGCATATGGCTGGGTCCAAACTGGAATGGCATGGTGAGCAAAAAAACGATGGATTTAGGCCCAGATCTCTGTACTGGGGTGAATGTATGACATTGTTCTGCATTCTGTCCATCAATTGTTGTTTTTGCATTTTGTCACCCCGAGTGGGACGGGTATGCCCAGACGTGGGTCCCGTGCTCTCCATGCCACTGGAGTCAAGCTATCCTGGCTGATGAGGGCTGAAAGCCCGAAACCGGTCCTAGGATGCTTGTTTCCAGTCCAGGGAGGACCTGGCCTGGCAGTTCGGGCTGGACTGTTCCCATTGGGCGCAGGGTCAAGACTGATTTGCATATGGCTGGGTCCAAACTGGAATGGCATGGTGAGCAAAAAACGATGGATTTAGGCCCAGATCTCTGTACTGGGGTGAATGTATGACATTGTTCTGCATTCTGTCCATCAATTGTTGTTTTTGCATTTTGTCACCCCGAGTGGGACGGGTATGCCCAGACGTGGGTCCCGTGCTCTCCATGCCACTGGAGTCAAGCTATCCTGGCTGATGAGGGCTGAAAGCCCGAAACCGGTCCTAGGATGCTTGTTTCCAGTCCAGGGAGGACCTGGCCTGGCAGTTCGGGCTGGACTGTTCCCATTGGGCGCAGGGTCAAGACTGATTTGCATATGGCTGGGTCCAAACTGGAATGGCATGGTGAGCAAAAAAACGATGGATTTAGGCCCAGATCTCTGTACTGGGGTGAATGTATGACATTGTTCTGCATTCTGTCCATCAATTGTTGTTTTTGCATTTTGTCACCCCGAGTGGGACGGGTATGCCCAGACGTGGGTCCCGTGCTCTCCATGCCACTGGAGTCAAGCTATCCTGGCTGATGAGGGCTGAAAGCCCGAAACCGGTCCTAGGATGCTTGTTTCCAGTCCAGGGAGGACCTGGCCTGGCAGTTCGGGCTGGACTGTTCCCATTGGGCGCAGGGTCAAGACTGATTTGCATATGGCTGGGTCCAAACTGGAATGGCATTGTGAGCAAAAAAACGATGGATTTAGTCCCAGATCTCTGTACTGGGGTGAATGTATGACATTGTTCTGCATTCTGTCCATCAATTGTTGTTTTTGCATTTTGTCACCCCGAGTGGGACGGGTATGCCCAGACGTGGGTCCCGTGCTCTCCATGCCACTGGAGTCAAGCTATCCTGGCTGATGAGGGCTGAAAGCCCGAAACCGGTCCTAGGATGCTTGTTTCCAGTCCAGGGAGGACCTGGCCTGGCAGTTCGGGCTGGACTGTTCCCATTGGGCGCAGGGTCAAGACTGATTTGCATATGGCTGGGTCCAAACTGGAATGGCATGGTGAGCAAAAAAACGATGGATTTAGGCCCAGATCTCTGTACTGGGGTGAATGTATGACATTGTTCTGCATTCTGTCCATCAATTGTTGTTTTTGCATTTTGTCACCCCGAGTGGGACGGGTATGCCCAGACGTGGGTCCCGTGCTCTCCATGCCACTGGAGTCAAGCTATCCTGGCTGATGAGGGCTGAAAGCCCGAAACCGGTCCTAGGATGCTTGTTTCCAGTCCAGGGAGGACCTGGCCTGGCAGTTCGGGCTGGACTGTTCCCACTGGGCGCAGGGTCAAGACTGATTTGCATATGGCTGGGTCCAAACTGGAATGGCATGGTGAGCAAAAAAACGATGGATTTAGGCCCAGATCTCTGTACTGGGGTGAATGTATGACATTGTTCTGCATTCTGTCCATCAATTGTTGTTTTTGCATTTTGTCACCCCGAGTGGGACGGGTATGCCCAGACGTGGGTCCCGTGCTCTCCATGCCACTGGAGTCAAGCTATCCTGGCTGATGAGGGCTGAAAGCCCGAAACCGGTCCTAGGATGCTTGTTTCCAGTCCAGGGAGGACCTGGCCTGGCAGTTCGGGCTGGACTGTTCCCATTGGGCGCAGGGTCAAGACTGATTTGCATATGGCTGGGTCCAAACTGGAATGGCATGGTGAGCAAAAAAACGATGGATTTAGGCCCAGATCTCTGTACTGGGGTGAATGTATGACATTGTTCTGCATTCTGTCCATCAATTGTTGTTTTTGCATTTTGTCACCCCGAGTGGGACGGGTATGCCCAGACGTGGGTCCCGTGCTCTCCATGCCACTGGAGTCAAGCTATCCTGGTTGATGAGGGCTGAAAGCCCGAAACCGGTCCTAGGATGCTTGTTTCCAGTCCAGGGAGGACCTGGCCTGGCAGTTCGGGCTGGACTGTTCCCATTGGGCGCAGGGTCAAGACTGATTTGCATATGGCTGGGTCCAAACTGGAATGGCATGGTGAGCAAAAAACGATGGATTTCGGCCCAGATCTCTGTACTGGGGTGAATGTATGACATTGTTCTGCATTCTGTCCATCAATTGTTGTTTTTGCATTTTGTCACCCCGAGTGGGACGGGTATGCCCAGACGTGGGTCCCGTGCTCTCCATGCCACTGGAGTCAAGCTATCCTGGCTGATGAGGGCTGAAAGCCCGAAACCGGTCCTAGGATGCTTGTTTCCAGTCCAGGGAGGACCTGGCCTGGCAGTTCGGGCTGGACTGTTCCCATTGGGCGCAGGGTCAAGACTGATTTGCATATGGCTGGGTCCAAACTGGAATGGCATGGTGAGCAAAAAAACGATGGATTTAGGCCCAGATCTCTGTACTGGGGTGAATGTATGACATTGTTCTGCATTCTGTCCATCAATTGTTGTTTTTGCATTTTGTCACCCCGAGTGGGACGGGTATGCCCAGACGTGGGTCCCGTGCTCTCCATGCCACTGGAGTCAAGCTATCCTGGCTGATGAGGGCTGAAAGCCCGAAACCGGTCCTAGGATGCTTGTTTCCAGTCCAGGGAGGACCTGGCCTGGCAGTTCGGGCTGGACTGTTCCCATTGGGCGCAGGGTCAAGACTGATTTGCATATGGCTGGGTCCAAACTGGAATGGCATGGTGAGCAAAAAAACGATGGATTTAGGCCCAGATCTCTGTACTGGGGTGAATGTATGACATTGTTCTGCATTCTGTCCATCAATTGTTGTTTTTGCATTTTGTCACCCCGAGTGGGACGGGTATGCCCAGACGTGGGTCCCGTGCTCTCCATGCCACTGGAGTCAAGCTATCCTGGCTGATGAGGGCTGAAAGCCCGAAACCGGTCCTAGGATGCTTGTTTCCAGTCCAGGGAGGACCTGGCCTGGCAGTTCGGGCTGGACTGTTCCCATTGGGCGCAGGGTCAAGACTGATTTGCATATGGCTGGGTCCAAACTGGAATGGCATGGTGAGCAAAAAAACGATGGATTTAGGCCCAGATCTCTGTACTGGGGTGAATGTATGACATTGTTCTGCATTCTGTCCATCAATTGTTGTTTTTGCATTTTGTCACCCCGAGTGGGACGGGTATGCCCAGACGTGGGTCCCGTGCTCTCCATGCCACTGGAGTCAAGCTATCCTGGCTGATGAGGGCTGAAAGCCCGAAACCGGTCCTAGGATGCTTGTTTCCAGTCCAGGGAGGACCTGGCCTGGCAGTTCGGGCTGGACTGTTCCCACTGGGCGCAGGGTCAAGACTGATTTGCATATGGCTGGGTCCAAACTGGAATGGCATGGTGAGCAAAAAAACGATGGATTTAGGCCCAGATCTCTGTACTGGGGTGAATGTATGACATTGTTCTGCATTCTGTCCATCAATTGTTGTTTTTGCATTTTGTCACCCCGAGTGGGACGGGTATGCCCAGACGTGGGTCCCGTGCTCTCCATGCCACTGGAGTCAAGCTATCCTGGCTGATGAGGGCTGAAAGCCCGAAACCGGTCCTAGGATGCTTGTTTCCAGTCCAGGGAGGACCTGGCCTGGCAGTTCGGGCTGGACTGTTCCCATTGGGCGCAGGGTCAAGACTGATTTGCATATGGCTGGGTCCAAACTGGAATGGCATGGTGAGCAAAAAAACGATGGATTTAGGCCCAGATCTCTGTACTGGGGTGAATGTATGACATTGTTCTGCATTCTGTCCATCAATTGTTGTTTTTGCATTTTGTCACCCCGAGTGGGACGGGTATGCCCAGACGTGGGTCCCGTGCTCTCCATGCCACTGGAGTCAAGCTATCCTGGCTGATGAGGGCTGAAAGCCCGAAACCGGTCCTAGGATGCTTGTTTCCAGTCCAGGGAGGACCTGGCCTGGCAGTTCGGGCTGGACTGTTCCCATTGGGCGCAGGGTCAAGACTGATTTGCATATGGCTGGGTCCAAACTGGAATGGCATGGTGAGCAAAAAAACGATGGATTTAGGCCCAGATCTCTGTACTGGGGTGAATGTATGACATTGTTCTGCATTCTGTCCATCAATTGTTGTTTTTGCATTTTGTCACCCCGAGTGGGACGGGTATGCCCAGACGTGGGTCCCGTGCTCTCCATGCCACTGGAGTCAAGCTATCCTGGCTGATGAGGGCTGAAAGCCCGAAACCGGTCCTAGGATGCTTGTTTCCAGTCCAGGGAGGACCTGGCCTGGCAGTTCGGGCTGGACTGTTCCCATTGGGCGCAGGGTCAAGACTGATTTGCATATGGCTGGGTCCAAACTGGAATGGCATGGTGAGCAAAAAAACGATGGATTTAGGCCCAGATCTCTGTACTGGGGTGAATGTATGACATTGTTCTGCATTCTGTCCATCAATTGTTGTTTTTGCATTTTGTCACCCCGAGTGGGACGGGTATGCCCAGACGTGGGTCCCGTGCTCTCCATGCCACTGGAGTCAAGCTATCCTGGCTGATGAGGGCTGAAAGCCCGAAACCGGTCCTAGGATGCTTGTTTCCAGTCCAGGGAGGACCTGGCCTGGCAGTTCGGGCTGGACTGTTCCCATTGGGCGCAGGGTCAAGACTGATTTGCATATGGCTGGGTCCAAACTGGAATGGCATGGTGAGCAAAAAACGATGGATTTAGGCCCAGATCTCTGTACTGGGGTGAATGTATGACATTGTTCTGCATTCTGTCCATCAATTGTTGTTTTTGCATTTTGTCACCCCGAGTGGGACGGGTATGCCCAGACGTGGGTCCCGTGCTCTCCATGCCACTGGAGTCAAGCTATCCTGGCTGATGAGGGCTGAAAGCCCGAAACCGGTCCTAGGATGCTTGTTTCCAGTCCAGGGAGGACCTGGCCTGGCAGTTCGGGCTGGACTGTTCCCATTGGGCGCAGGGTCAAGACTGATTTGCATATGGCTGGGTCCAAACTGGAATGGCATGGTGAGCAAAAAAACTGATGGATTTAGGCCCAGATCTCTGTACTGGGGTGAATGTATGACATTGTTCTGCATTCTGTCCATCAATTGTTGTTTTTGCATTTTGTCACCCCGAGTGGGACGGGTATGCCCAGACGTGGGTCCCGTGCTCTCCATGCCACTGGAGTCAAGCTATCCTGGCTGATGAGGGCTGAAAGCCCGAAACCGGTCCTAGGATGCTTGTTTCCAGTCCAGGGAGGACCTGGCCTGGCAGTTCGGGCTGGACTGTTCCCATTGGGCGCAGGGTCAAGACTGATTTGCATATGGCTGGGTCCAAACTGGAATGGCATGGTGAGCAAAAAACGATGGATTTAGGCCCAGATCTCTGTACTGGGGTGAATGTATGACATTGTTCTGCATTCTGTCCATCAATTGTTGTTTTTGCATTTTGTCACCCCGAGTGGGACGGGTATGCCCAGACGTGGGTCCCGTGCTCTCCATGCCACTGGAGTCAAGCTATCCTGGCTGATGAGGGCTGAAAGCCCGAAACCGGTCCTAGGATGCTTGTTTCCAGTCCAGGGAGGACCTGGCCTGGCAGTTCGGGCTGGACTGTTCCCATTGGGCGCAGGGTCAAGACTGATTTGCATATGGCTGGGTCCAAACTGGAATGGCATTGTGAGCAAAAAAACGATGGATTTAGGCCCAGATCTCTGTACTGGGGTGAATGTATGACATTGTTCTGCATTCTGTCCATCAATTGTTGTTTTTGCATTTTGTCACCCCCGAGTGGGACGGGTATGCCCAGACGTGGGTCCCGTGCTCTCCATGCCACTGGAGTCAAGCTATCCTGGCTGATGAGGGCTGAAAGCCCGAAACCGGTCCTAGGATGCTTGTTTCCAGTCCAGGGAGGACCTGGCCTGGCAGTTCGGGCTGGACTGTTCCCATTGGGCGCAGGGTCAAGACTGATTTGCATATGGCTGGGTCCAAACTGGAATGGCATGGTGAGCAAAAAAACGATGGATTTAGGCCCAGATCTCTGTACTGGGGTGAATGTATGACATTGTTCTGCATTCTGTCCATCAATTGTTGTTTTTGCATTTTGTCACCCCGAGTGGGACGGGTATGCCCAGACGTGGGTCCCGTGCTCTCCATGCCACTGGAGTCAAGCTATCCTGGCTGATGAGGGCTGAAAGCCCGAAACCGGTCCTAGGATGCTTGTTTCCAGTCCAGGGAGGACCTGGCCTGGCAGTTCGGGCTGGACTGTTCCCACTGGGCGCAGGGTCAAGACTGATTTGCATATGGCTGGGTCCAAACTGGAATGGCATGGTGAGCAAAAAACGATGGATTTAGGCCCAGATCTCTGTACTGGGGTGAATGTATGACATTGTTCTGCATTCTGTCCATCAATTGTTGTTTTTGCATTTTGTCACCCCGAGTGGGACGGGTATGCCCAGACGTGGGTCCCGTGCTCTCCATGCCACTGGAGTCAAGCTATCCTGGCTGATGAGGGCTGAAAGCCCGAAACCGGTCCTAGGATGCTTGTTTCCAGTCCAGGGAGGACCTGGCCTGGCAGTTCGGGCTGGACTGTTCCCATTGGGCGCAGGGTCAAGACTGATTTGCATATGGCTGGGTCCAAACTGGAATGGCATGGTGAGCAAAAAAACGATGGATTTAGGCCCAGATCTCTGTACTGGGGTGAATGTATGACATTGTTCTGCATTCTGTCCATCAATTGTTGTTTTTGCATTTTGTCACCCCGAGTGGGACGGGTATGCCCAGACGTGGGTCCCGTGCTCTCCATGCCACTGGAGTCAAGCTATCCTGGCTGATGAGGGCTGAAAGCCCGAAACCGGTCCTAGGATGCTTGTTTCCAGTCCAGGGAGGACCTGGCCTGGCAGTTCGGGCTGGACTGTTCCCATTGGGCGCAGGGTCAAGACTGATTTGCATATGGCTGGGTCCAAACTGGAATGGCATGGTGAGCAAAAAAACGATGGATTTAGGCCCAGATCTCTGTACTGGGGTGAATGTATGACATTGTTCTGCATTCTGTCCATCAATTGTTGTTTTTGCATTTTGTCACCCCGAGTGGGACGGGTATGCCCAGACGTGGGTCCCGTGCTCTCCATGCCACTGGAGTCAAGCTATCCTGGCTGATGAGGGCTGAAAGCCCGAAACCGGTCCTAGGATGCTTGTTTCCAGTCCAGGGAGGACCTGGCCTGGCAGTTCGGGCTGGACTGTTCCCATTGGGCGCAGGGTCAAGACTGATTTGCATATGGCTGGGTCCAAACTGGAATGGCATGGTGAGCAAAAAAACGATGGATTTAGGCCCAGATCTCTGTACTGGGGTGAATGTATGACATTGTTCTGCATTCTGTCCATCAATTGTTGTTTTTGCATTTTGTCACCCCGAGTGGGACGGGTATGCCCAGACGTGGGTCCCGTGCTCTCCATGCCACTGGAGTCAAGCTATCCTGGCTGATGAGGGCTGAAAGCCCGAAACCGGTCCTAGGATGCTTGTTTCCAGTCCAGGGAGGACCTGGCCTGGCAGTTCGGGCTGGACTGTTCCCATTGGGCGCAGGGTCAAGACTGATTTGCATATGGCTGGGTCCAAACTGGAATGGCATGGTGAGCAAAAAACGATGGATTTAGGCCCAGATCTCTGTACTGGGGTGAATGTATGACATTGTTCTGCATTCTGTCCATCAATTGTTGTTTTTGCATTTTGTCACCCCGAGTGGGACGGGTATGCCCAGACGTGGGTCCCGTGCTCTCCATGCCACTGGAGTCAAGCTATCCTGGCTGATGAGGGCTGAAAGCCCGAAACCGGTCCTAGGATGCTTGTTTCCAGTCCAGGGAGGACCTGGCCTGGCAGTTCGGGCTGGACTGTTCCCACTGGGCGCAGGGTCAAGACTGATTTGCATATGGCTGGGTCCAAACTGGAATGGCATGGTGAGCAAAAAACGATGGATTTAGGCCCAGATCTCTGTACTGGGGTGAATGTATGACATTGTTCTGCATTCTGTCCATCAATTGTTGTTTTTGCATTTTGTCACCCCGAGTGGGACGGGTATGCCCAGACGTGGGTCCCGTGCTCTCCATGCCACTGGAGTCAAGCTATCCTGGCTGATGAGGGCTGAAAGCCCGAAACCGGTCCTAGGATGCTTGTTTCCAGTCCAGGGAGGACCTGGCCTGGCAGTTCGGGCTGGACTGTTCCCATTGGGCGCAGGGTCAAGACTGATTTGCATATGGCTGGGTCCAAACTGGAATGGCATGGTGAGCAAAAAACGATGGATTTAGGCCCAGATCTCTGTACTGGGGTGAATGTATGACATTGTTCTGCATTCTGTCCATCAATTGTTGTTTTTGCATTTTGTCACCCCGAGTGGGACGGGTATGCCCAGACGTGGGTCCCGTGCTCTCCATGCCACTGGAGTCAAGCTATCCTGGCTGATGAGGGCTGAAAGCCCGAAACCGGTCCTAGGATGCTTGTTTCCAGTCCAGGGAGGACCTGGCCTGGCAGTTCGGGCTGGACTGTTCCCATTGGGCGCAGGGTCAAGACTGATTTGCATATGGCTGGGTCCAAACTGGAATGGCATGGTGAGCAAAAAAACGATGGATTTAGGCCCAGATCTCTGTACTGGGGTGAATGTATGACATTGTTCTGCATTCTGTCCATCAATTGTTGTTTTTGCATTTTGTCACCCCGAGTGGGACGGGTATGCCCAGACGTGGGTCCCGTGCTCTCCATGCCACTGGAGTCAAGCTATCCTGGCTGATGAGGGCTGAAAGCCCGAAACCGGTCCTAGGATGCTTGTTTCCAGTCCAGGGAGGACCTGGCCTGGCAGTTCGGGCTGGACTGTTCCCATTGGGCGCAGGGTCAAGACTGATTTGCATATGGCTGGGTCCAAACTGGAATGGCATGGTGAGCAAAAAAACGATGGATTTAGGCCCAGATCTCTGTACTGGGGTGAATGTATGACATTGTTCTGCATTCTGTCCATCAATTGTTGTTTTTGCATTTTGTCACCCCGAGTGGGACGGGTATGCCCAGACGTGGGTCCCGTGCTCTCCATGCCACTGGAGTCAAGCTATCCTGGCTGATGAGGGCTGAAAGCCCGAAACCGGTCCTAGGATGCTTGTTTCCAGTCCAGGGAGGACCTGGCCTGGCAGTTCGGGCTGGACTGTTCCCATTGGGCGCAGGGTCAAGACTGATTTGCATATGGCTGGGTCCAAACTGGAATGGCATTGTGAGCAAAAACGATGGATTTAGGCCCAGATCTCTGTACTGGGGTGAATGTATGACATTGTTCTGCATTCTGTCCATCAATTGTTGTTTTTGCATTTTGTCACCCCGAGTGGGACGGGTATGCCCAGACGTGGGTCCCGTGCTCTCCATGCCACTGGAGTCAAGCTATCCTGGCTGATGAGGGCTGAAAGCCCGAAACCGGTCCTAGGATGCTTGTTTCCAGTCCAGGGAGGACCTGGCCTGGCAGTTCGGGCTGGACTGTTCCCATTGGGCGCAGGGTCAAGACTGATTTGCATATGGCTGGGTCCAAACTGGAATGGCATGGTGAGCAAAAAAACGATGGATTTAGGCCCAGATCTCTGTACTGGGGTGAATGTATGACATTGTTCTGCATTCTGTCCATCAATTGTTGTTTTTGCATTTTGTCACCCCGAGTGGGACGGGTATGCCCAGACGTGGGTCCCGTGCTCTCCATGCCACTGGAGTCAAGCTATCCTGGCTGATGAGGGCTGAAAGCCCGAAACCGGTCCTAGGATGCTTGTTTCCAGTCCAGGGAGGACCTGGCCTGGCAGTTCGGGCTGGACTGTTCCCATTGGGCGCAGGGTCAAGACTGATTTGCATATGGCTGGGTCCAAACTGGAATGGCATGGTGAGCAAAAAAACGATGGATTTAGGCCCAGATCTCTGTACTGGGGTGAATGTATGACATTGTTCTGCATTCTGTCCATCAATTGTTGTTTTTGCATTTTGTCACCCCGAGTGGGACGGGTATGCCCAGACGTGGGTCCCGTGCTCTCCATGCCACTGGAGTCAAGCTATCCTGGCTGATGAGGGCTGAAAGCCCGAAACCGGTCCTAGGATGCTTGTTTCCAGTCCAGGGAGGACCTGGCCTGGCAGTTCGGGCTGGACTGTTCCCATTGGGCGCAGGGTCAAGACTGATTTGCATATGGCTGGGTCCAAACTGGAATGGCATGGTGAGCAAAAAAACGATGGATTTAGGCCCAGATCTCTGTACTGGGGTGAATGTATGACATTGTTCTGCATTCTGTCCATCAATTGTTGTTTTTGCATTTTGTCACCCCGAGTGGGACGGGTATGCCCAGACGTGGGTCCCGTGCTCTCCATGCCACTGGAGTCAAGCTATCCTGGCTGATGAGGGCTGAAAGCCCGAAACCGGTCCTAGGATGCTTGTTTCCAGTCCAGGGAGGACCTGGCCTGGCAGTTCGGGCTGGACTGTTCCCATTGGGCGCAGGGTCAAGACTGATTTGCATATGGCTGGGTCCAAACTGGAATGGCATGGTGAGCAAAAAAACGATGGATTTAGGCCCAGATCTCTGTACTGGGGTGAATGTATGACATTGTTCTGCATTCTGTCCATCAATTGTTGTTTTTGCATTTTGTCACCCCGAGTGGGACGGGTATGCCCAGACGTGGGTCCCGTGCTCTCCATGCCACTGGAGTCAAGCTATCCTGGCTGATGAGGGCTGAAAGCCCGAAACCGGTCCTAGGATGCTTGTTTCCAGTCCAGGGAGGACCTGGCCTGGCAGTTCGGGCTGGACTGTTCCCATTGGGCGCAGGGTCAAGACTGATTTGCATATGGCTGGGTCCAAACTGGAATGGCATGGTGAGCAAAAAACGATGGATTTAGGCCCAGATCTCTGTACTGGGGTGAATGTATGACATTGTTCTGCATTCTGTCCATCAATTGTTGTTTTTGCATTTTGTCACCCCGAGTGGGACGGGTATGCCCAGACGTGGGTCCCGTGCTCTCCATGCCACTGGAGTCAAGCTATCCTGGCTGATGAGGGCTGAAAGCCCGAAACCGGTCCTAGGATGCTTGTTTCCAGTCCAGGGAGGACCTGGCCTGGCAGTTCGGGCTGGACTGTTCCCATTGGGCGCAGGGTCAAGACTGATTTGCATATGGCTGGGTCCAAACTGGAATGGCATGGTGAGCAAAAAAACGATGGATTTAGGCCCAGATCTCTGTACTGGGGTGAATGTATGACATTGTTCTGCATTCTGTCCATCAATTGTTGTTTTTGCATTTTGTCACCCCGAGTGGGACGGGTATGCCCAGACGTGGGTCCCGTGCTCTCCATGCCACTGGAGTCAAGCTATCCTGGCTGATGAGGGCTGAAAGCCCGAAACCGGTCCTAGGATGCTTGTTTCCAGTCCAGGGAGGACCTGGCCTGGCAGTTCGGGCTGGACTGTTCCCATTGGGCGCAGGGTCAAGACTGATTTGCATATGGCTGGGTCCAAACTGGAATGGCATGGTGAGCAAAAAAACGATGGATTTAGGCCCAGATCTCTGTACTGGGGTGAATGTATGACATTGTTCTGCATTCTGTCCATCAATTGTTGTTTTTGCATTTTGTCACCCCGAGTGGGACGGGTATGCCCAGACGTGGGTCCCGTGCTCTCCATGCCACTGGAGTCAAGCTATCCTGGCTGATGAGGGCTGAAAGCCCGAAACCGGTCCTAGGATGCTTGTTTCCAGTCCAGGGAGGACCTGGCCTGGCAGTTCGGGCTGGACTGTTCCCATTGGGCGCAGGGTCAAGACTGATTTGCATATGGCTGGGTCCAAACTGGAATGGCATGGTGAGCAAAAAAACGATGGATTTAGGCCCAGATCTCTGTACTGGGGTGAATGTATGACATTGTTCTGCATTCTGTCCATCAATTGTTGTTTTTGCATTTTGTCACCCCGAGTGGGACGGGTATGCCCAGACGTGGGTCCCGTGCTCTCCATGCCACTGGAGTCAAGCTATCCTGGCTGATGAGGGCTGAAAGCCCGAAACCGGTCCTAGGATGCTTGTTTCCAGTCCAGGGAGGACCTGGCCTGGCAGTTCGGGCTGGACTGTTCCCATTGGGCGCAGGGTCAAGACTGATTTGCATATGGCTGGGTCCAAACTGGAATGGCATGGTGAGCAAAAAAACGATGGATTTCGGCCCAGATCTCTGTACTGGGGTGAATGTATGACATTGTTCTGCATTCTGTCCATCAATTGTTGTTTTTGCATTTTGTCACCCCGAGTGGGACGGGTATGCCCAGACGTGGGTCCCGTGCTCTCCATGCCACTGGAGTCAAGCTATCCTGGCTGATGAGGGCTGAAAGCCCGAAACCGGTCCTAGGATGCTTGTTTCCAGTCCAGGGAGGACCTGGCCTGGCAGTTCGGGCTGGACTGTTCCCATTGGGCGCAGGGTCAAGACTGATTTGCATATGGCTGGGTCCAAACTGGAATGGCATTGTGAGCAAAAAACGATGGATTTAGGCCCAGATCTCTGTACTGGGGTGAATGTATGACATTGTTCTGCATTCTGTCCATCAATTGTTGTTTTTGCATTTTGTCACCCCGAGTGGGACGGGTATGCCCAGACGTGGGTCCCGTGCTCTCCATGCCACTGGAGTCAAGCTATCCTGGCTGATGAGGGCTGAAAGCCCGAAACCGGTCCTAGGATGCTTGTTTCCAGTCCAGGGAGGACCTGGCCTGGCAGTTCGGGCTGGACTGTTCCCACTGGGCGCAGGGTCAAGACTGATTTGCATATGGCTGGGTCCAAACTGGAATGGCATGGTGAGCAAAAAAACGATGGATTTAGGCCCAGATCTCTGTACTGGGGTGAATGTATGACATTGTTCTGCATTCTGTCCATCAATTGTTGTTTTTGCATTTTGTCACCCCGAGTGGGACGGGTATGCCCAGACGTGGGTCCCGTGCTCTCCATGCCACTGGAGTCAAGCTATCCTGGCTGATGAGGGCTGAAAGCCCGAAACCGGTCCTAGGATGCTTGTTTCCAGTCCAGGGAGGACCTGGCCTGGCAGTTCGGGCTGGACTGTTCCCATTGGGCGCAGGGTCAAGACTGATTTGCATATGGCTGGGTCCAAACTGGAATGGCATGGTGAGCAAAAAAACGATGGATTTAGGCCCAGATCTCTGTACTGGGGTGAATGTATGACATTGTTCTGCATTCTGTCCATCAATTGTTGTTTTTGCATTTTGTCACCCCGAGTGGGACGGGTATGCCCAGACGTGGGTCCCGTGCTCTCCATGCCACTGGAGTCAAGCTATCCTGGCTGATGAGGGCTGAAAGCCCGAAACCGGTCCTAGGATGCTTGTTTCCAGTCCAGGGAGGACCTGGCCTGGCAGTTCGGGCTGGACTGTTCCCATTGGGCGCAGGGTCAAGACTGATTTGCATATGGCTGGGTCCAAACTGGAATGGCATGGTGAGCAAAAAAACGATGGATTTAGGCCCAGATCTCTGTACTGGGGTGAATGTATGACATTGTTCTGCATTCTGTCCATCAATTGTTGTTTTTGCATTTTGTCACCCCGAGTGGGACGGGTATGCCCAGACGTGGGTCCCGTGCTCTCCATGCCACTGGAGTCAAGCTATCCTGGCTGATGAGGGCTGAAAGCCCGAAACCGGTCCTAGGATGCTTGTTTCCAGTCCAGGGAGGACCTGGCCTGGCAGTTCGGGCTGGACTGTTCCCATTGGGCGCAGGGTCAAGACTGATTTGCATATGGCTGGGTCCAAACTGGAATGGCATGGTGAGCAAAAAACGATGGATTTAGGCCCAGATCTCTGTACTGGGGTGAATGTATGACATTGTTCTGCATTCTGTCCATCAATTGTTGTTTTTGCATTTTGTCACCCCCGAGTGGGACGGGTATGCCCAGACGTGGGTCCCGTGCTCTCCATGCCACTGGAGTCAAGCTATCCTGGCTGATGAGGGCTGAAAGCCCGAAACCGGTCCTAGGATGCTTGTTTCCAGTCCAGGGAGGACCTGGCCTGGCAGTTCGGGCTGGACTGTTCCCATTGGGCGCAGGGTCAAGACTGATTTGCATATGGCTGGGTCCAAACTGGAATGGCATGGTGAGCAAAAAACGATGGATTTAGGCCCAGATCTCTGTACTGGGGTGAATGTATGACATTGTTCTGCATTCTGTCCATCAATTGTTGTTTTTGCATTTTGTCACCCCGAGTGGGACGGGTATGCCCAGACGTGGGTCCCGTGCTCTCCATGCCACTGGAGTCAAGCTATCCTGGCTGATGAGGGCTGAAAGCCCGAAACCGGTCCTAGGATGCTTGTTTCCAGTCCAGGGAGGACCTGGCCTGGCAGTTCGGGCTGGACTGTTCCCATTGGGCGCAGGGTCAAGACTGATTTGCATATGGCTGGGTCCAAACTGGAATGGCATGGTGAGCAAAAAAACGATGGATTTAGGCCCAGATCTCTGTACTGGGGTGAATGTATGACATTGTTCTGCATTCTGTCCATCAATTGTTGTTTTTGCATTTTGTCACCCCGAGTGGGACGGGTATGCCCAGACGTGGGTCCCGTGCTCTCCATGCCACTGGAGTCAAGCTATCCTGGCTGATGAGGGCTGAAAGCCCGAAACCGGTCCTAGGATGCTTGTTTCCAGTCCAGGGAGGACCTGGCCTGGCAGTTCGGGCTGGACTGTTCCCATTGGGCGCAGGGTCAAGACTGATTTGCATATGGCTGGGTCCAAACTGGAATGGCATGGTGAGCAAAAAAACGATGGATTTAGGCCCAGATCTCTGTACTGGGGTGAATGTATGACATTGTTCTGCATTCTGTCCATCAATTGTTGTTTTTGCATTTTGTCACCCCGAGTGGGACGGGTATGCCCAGACGTGGGTCCCGTGCTCTCCATGCCACTGGAGTCAAGCTATCCTGGCTGATGAGGGCTGAAAGCCCGAAACCGGTCCTAGGATGCTTGTTTCCAGTCCAGGGAGGACCTGGCCTGGCAGTTCGGGCTGGACTGTTCCCATTGGGCGCAGGGTCAAGACTGATTTGCATATGGCTGGGTCCAAACTGGAATGGCATGGTGAGCAAAAAACGATGGATTTAGGCCCAGATCTCTGTACTGGGGTGAATGTATGACATTGTTCTGCATTCTGTCCATCAATTGTTGTTTTTGCATTTTGTCACCCCGAGTGGGACGGGTATGCCCAGACGTGGGTCCCGTGCTCTCCATGCCACTGGAGTCAAGCTATCCTGGCTGATGAGGGCTGAAAGCCCGAAACCGGTCCTAGGATGCTTGTTTCCAGTCCAGGGAGGACCTGGCCTGGCAGTTCGGGCTGGACTGTTCCCATTGGGCGCAGGGTCAAGACTGATTTGCATATGGCTGGGTCCAAACTGGAATGGCATGGTGAGCAAAAAAACGATGGATTTCGGCCCAGATCTCTGTACTGGGGTGAATGTATGACATTGTTCTGCATTCTGTCCATCAATTGTTGTTTTTGCATTTTGTCACCCCGAGTGGGACGGGTATGCCCAGACGTGGGTCCCGTGCTCTCCATGCCACTGGAGTCAAGCTATCCTGGCTGATGAGGGCTGAAAGCCCGAAACCGGTCCTAGGATGCTTGTTTCCAGTCCAGGGAGGACCTGGCCTGGCAGTTCGGGCTGGACTGTTCCCATTGGGCGCAGGGTCAAGACTGATTTGCATATGGCTGGGTCCAAACTGGAATGGCATTGTGAGCAAAAAAACAATGGATTTAGTCCCAGATCTCTGTACTGGGGTGAATGTATGACATTGTTCTGCATTCTGTCCATCAATTGTTGTTTTTGCATTTTGTCACCCCGAGTGGGACGGGTATGCCCAGACGTGGGTCCCGTGCTCTCCATGCCACTGGAGTCAAGCTATCCTGGCTGATGAGGGCTGAAAGCCCGAAACCGGTCCTAGGATGCTTGTTTCCAGTCCAGGGAGGACCTGGCCTGGCAGTTCGGGCTGGACTGTTCCCATTGGGCGCAGGGTCAAGACTGATTTGCATATGGCTGGGTCCAAACTGGAATGGCATGGTGAGCAAAAAAACGATGGATTTAGGCCCAGATCTCTGTACTGGGGTGAATGTATGACATTGTTCTGCATTCTGTCCATCAATTGTTGTTTTTGCATTTTGTCACCCCGAGTGGGACGGGTATGCCCAGACGTGGGTCCCGTGCTCTCCATGCCACTGGAGTCAAGCTATCCTGGCTGATGAGGGCTGAAAGCCCGAAACCGGTCCTAGGATGCTTGTTTCCAGTCCAGGGAGGACCTGGCCTGGCAGTTCGGGCTGGACTGTTCCCATTGGGCGCAGGGTCAAGACTGATTTGCATATGGCTGGGTCCAAACTGGAATGGCATGGTGAGCAAAAAAACGATGGATTTAGGCCCAGATCTCTGTACTGGGGTGAATGTATGACATTGTTCTGCATTCTGTCCATCAATTGTTGTTTTTGCATTTTGTCACCCCGAGTGGGACGGGTATGCCCAGACGTGGGTCCCGTGCTCTCCATGCCACTGGAGTCAAGCTATCCTGGCTGATGAGGGCTGAAAGCCCGAAACCGGTCCTAGGATGCTTGTTTCCAGTCCAGGGAGGACCTGGCCTGGCAGTTCGGGCTGGACTGTTCCCATTGGGCGCAGGGTCAAGACTGATTTGCATATGGCTGGGTCCAAACTGGAATGGCATGGTGAGCAAAAAAACGATGGATTTAGGCCCAGATCTCTGTACTGGGGTGAATGTATGACATTGTTCTGCATTCTGTCCATCAATTGTTGTTTTTGCATTTTGTCACCCCGAGTGGGACGGGTATGCCCAGACGTGGGTCCCGTGCTCTCCATGCCACTGGAGTCAAGCTATCCTGGCTGATGAGGGCTGAAAGCCCGAAACCGGTCCTAGGATGCTTGTTTCCAGTCCAGGGAGGACCTGGCCTGGCAGTTCGGGCTGGACTGTTCCCATTGGGCGCAGGGTCAAGACTGATTTGCATATGGCTGGGTCCAAACTGGAATGGCATGGTGAGCAAAAAACGATGGATTTAGGCCCAGATCTCTGTACTGGGGTGAATGTATGACATTGTTCTGCATTCTGTCCATCAATTGTTGTTTTTGCATTTTGTCACCCCGAGTGGGACGGGTATGCCCAGACGTGGGTCCCGTGCTCTCCATGTCACTGGAGTCAAGCTATCCTGGCTGATGAGGGCTGAAAGCCCGAAACCGGTCCTAGGATGCTTGTTTCCAGTCCAGGGAGGACCTGGCCTGGCAGTTCGGGCTGGACTGTTCCCACTGGGCGCAGGGTCAAGACTGATTTGCATATGGCTGGGTCCAAACTGGAATGGCATGGTGAGCAAAAAAACGATGGATTTAGGCCCAGATCTCTGTACTGGGGTGAATGTATGACATTGTTCTGCATTCTGTCCATCAATTGTTGTTTTTGCATTTTGTCACCCCGAGTGGGACGGGTATGCCCAGACGTGGGTCCCGTGCTCTCCATGCCACTGGAGTCAAGCTATCCTGGCTGATGAGGGCTGAAAGCCCGAAACCGGTACTAGGATGCTTGTTTCCAGTCCAGGGAGGACCTGGCCTGGCAGTTCGGACTGGACTGTTCCCATTGGGCGCAGGGTCAAGACTGATTTGCATATGGCTGGGTCCAAACTGGAATGGCAAGGTGAGCAAAAAAACGATGGATTTAGGCCCAGATCTCTGTACTGGGGTGAATGTATGACATTGTTCTGCATTCTGTCCATCAATTGTTGTTTTTGCATTTTGTCACCCCGAGTGGGACGGGTATGCCCAGACATGGGTCCCGTGCTCTCCATGCCACTGGAGTCAAGCTATCCTGGTTGATGAGGGCTGAAAGCCCGAAACCGGTCCTAGGATGCTTGTTTCCAGTCCAGGGAGGACCTGGCCTGGCAGTCCGGGCTGGACTGTTCCCATTGGGCGCAGGGTCAAGACTGATTTGCATATGGCTGGGTCCAAACTGGAATGGCATGGTGAGCAAAAAACGATGGATTTAGGCCCAGATCTCTGTACTGGGGTGAATGTATGACATTGTTCTGCATTCTGTCCATCAATTGTTGTTTTTGCATTTTGTCACTCCGAGTGAGACGGGTATGCCCAGACGTGGGTCCCGTTCTCTCCATTCCACTGGAGTCAAGCTATCCTGGCTGATGAGGGCTGAAAGCCCGAAACCGGTCCTAGGATGCTTGTTTCCAGCCCAGGGAGGACCTGGCCTGGCAGTTCAGGCTGGACTGTTCCCATTGGGCGCAGGGTCAAGACTGATTTGCATATGGCTGGGTCCAAACTGGAATGGCATTGTGAGCAAAAAACGATGGATTTAGTCCCAGATCTCTGTACTGGGGTGAATGTATGACATTGTTCTGCATTCTGTCCATCAATTGTTGTTTTTGCATTTTGTCACCCCGAGTGGGACGGGTATGCCCAGACGTGGGTCCCGTGCTCTCCATGCCACTGGAGTCAAGCTATCCTGGCTGATGAGGGCTGAAAGCCCGAAACCGGTCCTAGGATGCTTGTTTCCAGTCCAGGGAGGACCTGGCCTGGCAGTTCGGGCTGGACTGTTCCCATTGGGCGCAGGGTCAAGACTGATTTGCATATAGCTGGGTCCAAACTGGAATGGCATGGTGAGCAAAAAACGATGGATTTAGGCCCAGATCTCTGTACTGGGGTGAATGTATGACATTGTTCTGCATTCTGTCCATCAATTGTTGTTTTTGCATTTTGTCACCCCGAGTGGGACGGGTATGCCCAGACGTGGGTCCCGTGCTCTCCATGTCACTGGAGTCAAGCTATCCTGGCTGATGAGGGCTGAAAGCCCGAAACCGGTCCTAGGATGCTTGTTTCCAGTCCAGAGAGGACCTGGCCTGGCAGTTCGGGCTGGACTGTTCCCACTGGGTGCAGGGTCAAGACTGATTTGCATATGGCTGGGTCCAAACTGGAATGGCATGGTGAGCAAAAAAACGATGGATTTAGGCCCAGATCTCTGTACTGGGGTGAATGTATGACATTGTTCTGCATTCTGTCCATCAATTGTTGTTTTTGCATTTTGTCACCCCCGAGTGGGACGGGTATGCCCAGACGTGGGTCCCGTGCTCTCCATGCCACTGGAGTCAAGCTATCCTGGTTGATGAGGGCTGAAAGCCCGAAACCGGTCCTAGGATGCTTGTTTCCAGTCCAGGGAGGACCTGGCCTGGCAGTTCGGGCTGGACTGTTCCCATTGGGCGCAGGGTCAAGACTGATTTGCATATGGCTGGGTCCAAACTGGAATGGCATGGTGAGCAAAAAAACGATGGATTTCGGCCCAGATCTCTGTACTGGGGTGAATGTACGACATTGTTCTGCATTATGTCCATCAATTGTTGTTTTTGCATTTTGTCACCCCGAGTGGGACGGGTATGCCCAGACGTTGGTCCCGTGCTCTCCATGCCACTGGAGTCAAGCTATCCTGGCTGATGAGGGCTGAAAGCCCGAAACCGGTCCTAGGATGCTTGTTTCCAGCCCAGGGAGGACCTGGCCTGGCAGTTCGGGCTGGACTGTTCCCATTGGGCGCAGGGTCAAGACTGATTTGCATATGGCTGGGTCCAAACTGGAATGGCATTGTGAGCAAAAAAACAATGGATTTAGTCCCAGATCTCTGTACTGGGGTGAATGTATGACATTGTTCTGCATTCTGTCCATCAATTGTTGTTTTTGCATTTTGTCACCCCGAGTGGGACGGGTATGCCCAGACATGGGTCCCGTGCTGTCCATGCCACTGGAGTCAAGCTATCCTGGCTGATGAGGGCTGAAAGCCCGAAACCGGTCCTAGGATGCTTGTTTCCAGTCCAGGGAGGACCTGGCCTGGCAGTTCGGGCTGGACTGTTCCCATTGGGCGCAGGGTCAAGACTGATTTGCATATAGCTGGGTCCAAACTGGAATGGCATGGTGAGCAAAAAAACGATGGATTTAGTCCCAGATCTCTGTACTGGGGTGAATGTATGACATTGTTCTGCATTCTGTCCATCAATTGTTGTTTTTGCATTTTGTCACCCCGAGTGGGACGGGTATGCCCAGACGTGGGTCCCGTGCTCTCCATGTCACTGGAGTCAAGCTATCCTGGCTGATGAGGGCTGAAAGCCCGAAACCGGTCCTAGGATGCTTGTTTCCAGTCCAGGGAGGACCTGGCCTGGCAGTTCGGGCTGGACTGTTCCCATTGGGCGCAGGGTCAAGACTGATTTGCATATGGCTGGGTCCAAACTGGAATGGCAAGGTGAGCAAAAAAACAATGGATTTAGGCCCAGATCTCTGTACTGGGGTGAATGTATGACATTGTTCTGCATTCTGTCCATCAATTGTTGTTTTTGCATTTTGTCACCCCGAGTGGGACGGGTATGCCCAGATGTGGGTCCCGTGCTCTCCATGCCACTGGAGTCAAGCTATCCTGGCTGATGAGGGCTGAAAGCCCGAAACCGGTCCTAGGATGCTTGTTTCCAGTCCAGGGAGGACCTGGCCTGGCAGTTCTGGCTGGACTGTTCCCATTGGGCGCAGGGTCAAGACTGATTTGCATATGGCTGGGTCCAAACTGGAATGGCATGGTGAGCAAAAAAACGATGGATTTCGGCCCAGATCTCTGTACTGGGGTGAATGTATGACGTTGTTCTGCATTCTGTCCATCAATTGTTGTTTTTGCATTTTGTCACCCCGAGTGGGACGGGTATGCCCAGACGTGGGTCCCGTTCTCTCCATGCCACTGGAGTCAAGCTATCCTGGCTGATGAGGGCTGAAAGCCCGAAACCGGTCCTAGGATGCTTGTTTCCAGCCCAGGGAGGACCTGGCCTGGCAGTTCGGGCTGGACTGTTCCCATTGGGCGCAGGGTCAAGACTGATTTGCATATGGCTGGGTCCAAACTGGAATGGCATTGTGAGCAAAAAAACGATGGATTTAGTCCCAGATCTCTGTACTGGGGTGAATGTATGACATTGTTCTGCATTCTGTCCATCAATTGTTGTTTTTGCATTTTGTCACCACGAGTGGGACGGGTATGCCCAGACGTGGGTCCCGTGCTCTCCATGCCACTGGAGTCAAGCTATCCTGGCTGATGAGGGCTGAAAGCCCGAAACCGGTCCTAGGATGCTTGTTTCCAGTCCAGGGAGGACCTGGCCTGGCAGTTCGGGCTGGACTGTTCCCATTGGGCGCAGGGTCAAGACTGATTTGCATATAGCTGGGTCCAAACTGGAATGGCATGGTGAGCAAAAAAACGATGGATTTAGGCCCAGATCTCTGTACTGGGGTGAATGTATGACATTGTTCTGCATTCTGTCCATCAATTGTTGTTTTTGCATTTTGTCACCCCGAGTGGGACGGGTATGCCCAGACGTGGGTCCCGTGCTCTCCATGTCACTGGAGTCAAGCTATCCTGGCTGATGAGGGCTGAAAGCCCGAAACCGGTCCTAGGATGCTTGTTTCCAGTCCAGGGAGGACCTGGCCTGGCAGTTCGGGCTGGACTGTTCCCACTGGGTGCAGGGTCAAGACTGATTTGCATATGGCTGGGTCCAAACTGGAATGGCATGGTGAGCAAAAAAACGATGGATTTAGGCCCAGATCTCTGTACTGGGGTGAATGTATGACATTGTTCTGCATTCTGTCCATCAATTGTTGTTTTTGCATTTTGTCACCCCGAGTGGGACGGGTATGCCCAGACGTGGGTCCCGTGCTCTCCATGCCACTGGAGTCAAGCTATCCTGGCTGAAGAGGACTGAAAGCCCGAAACCGGTCCTAGGATGCTTGTTTCCAGTCCAGGGTGGACCTGGCCTGGCAGTTCGTGCTGGACTGTTCCCATTGGGCGCAGGGTCAAAACTGATTTGCATATGGCTGGGTCCAAACTGGAATGGCATGGTGAGCAAAAAAACGATGGATTTAGGCCCAGATCTCTGTACTGGGGTGAATGTATGACATTGTTCTGAATTCTGTCCATCAATTGTTGTTTTTGCATTTTGTCACCCCGAGTGGGACGGGTATGCCCAGACGTGGGTCCCGTGCTCTCCATGCCACTGGAGTCAAGCTATCCTGGTTGATGAGGGCTGAAAGCCCGAAACCGGTCCTAGGATGCTTGTTTCCAGTCCAGGGAGGACCTGGCCTGGCAGTTCGGGCTGGACTGTTCCCATTGGGCGCAGGGTCAAGACTGATTTGCATATGGCTGGGTCCAAACTGGAATGGCATGGTGAGCAAAAAACGATGGATTTCGGCCCAGATCTCTGTACTGGGGTGAATGTATGACATTGTTCTGCATTCTGTCCATCAATTGTTGTTTTTGCATTTTGTCACCCCGAGTGGGACGGGTATGCCCAGACGTGGGTCTCGTGCTCTCCATGCCACTGGAGTCAAGCTATCCTGGCTGATGAGGGCTGAAAGCCCGAAACCGGTCCTAGGATGCTTGTTTCCAGCCCAGGGAGGACCTGGCCTGGCAGTTCGGGCTGGACTGTTCCCATTGGGCGCAGGGTCAAGACTGATTTGCATATGGCTGGGTCCAAACTGGAATGGCATTGTGAGCAAAAAAACGATGGATTTAGTCCCAGATCTCTGTACTGGGGTGAATGTATGACATTGTTCTGCATTCTGTCCATCAATTGTTGTTTTTGCATTTTGTCACCCCGAGTGGGACGGGTATGCCCAGACGTGGGTCCCGTGCTCGCCATGCCACTGGAGTCAAGCTATCCTGGCTGATGAGGGCTGAAAGCCCGAAACCGGTCCTAGGATGCTTGTTTCCAGTCCAGGGAGGACCTGGCCTGGCAGTTCGGGCTGGACTGTTCCCATTGGGCGCAGGGTCAAGACTGATTTGCATATAGCTGGGTCCAAACTGGAATGGCATGGTGAGCAAAAAAACGATGGATTTAGGCCCAGATCTCTGTACTGGGGTGAATGTATGACATTGTTCTGCATTCTGTCCATCAATTGTTGTTTTTGCATTTTGTCACCCCGAGTGGGACGGGTATGCCCAGACGTGGGTCCCGTGCTCTCCATGTCACTGGAGTCAAGCTATCCTGGCTGATGAGGGCTGAAAGCCCGAAACCGGTCCTAGGATGCTTGTTTCCAGTCCAGGGAGGACCTGGCCTGGCAGTTCGGGCTGGACTGTTCCCACTGGGCGCAGGGTCAAGACTGATTTGCATATGGCTGGGTCCAAACTGGAATGGCATGGTGAGCAAAAAAACGATGGATTTAGGCCCAGATCTCTGTACTGGGGTGAATGTATGACATTGTTCTGCATTCTGTCCATCAATTGTTGTTTTTGCATTTTGTCACCCCGAGTGGGACGGGTATGCCCAGACGTGGATCCCGTGCTCTCCATGCCACTGGAGTCAAGCTATCCTGGCTGATGAGGGCTGAAAGCCCGAAACCGGTCCTAGGATGCTTGTTTCCAGTCCAGGGAGGACCTGGCCTGGCAGTTCGGGCTGGACTGTTCCCATTGGGCGCAGGGTCAAGACTGATTTGCATATGGCTGGGTCCAAACAGGAATGGCAAGGTGAGCAAAAAAACGATGGATTTAGGCCCAGATCTCTGTACTGGGGTGAATGTATGACATTGTTCTGCATTCTGTCCATCAATTGTTATTTTTGCATTTTGTCACCCCGAGTGGGACGGGTATGCCCAGATGTGGGTCCCGTGCTCTCCATGCCACTGGAGTCAAGCTATCCTGGCTGATGAGTGCTGAAAGCCCGAAACCAGTCCTAGGATGCTTGTTTCCAGTCCAGGGAGGACCTGGCCTGGCAGTTCTGCCTGGACTGTTCCCATTGGGCGCAGGGTCAAGACTGATTTGCATATGCAGGGTCCAAACTGGAATGGCATGGTGAGCAAAAAAACGATGGATTTAGGCCCAGATCTCTGTACTGGGGTGAATGTATGACATTGTTCTGCATTCTGTCCATCAATTGTTGTTTTTGCATTTTGTCACCCCGAGTGGGACGGGTATGCCCAGACGTTGGTCCCGTGCTGTCCATGCCACTGGAGTCAAGCTATCCTGGCTGATGAGGGCTGATAGCCCGAAACCGGTCCTAGGATGCTTGTTTCCAGTCCAGGGAGGACCTGGCTTGGCAGTTCGGGCTGGACTGTCCCATTGGGCGCAGGGTCAAGATTGATTTGCATATGGCTGGGTCCAAACTGGAATGGCATGGTGAGCAAAAAAACGATGGATTTAGGCCCAGATCTCTGTACTGGGGTGAATGTATGACATTGTTCTGCATTCTGTCCATCAATTGTTGTTTTTGCATTTTGTCACCCCGAGTGGGACGGGTATGCCCAGACGTGGGTCCCGTGCTCTCCATGCCACTGGAGTCAAGCTATCCTGGCTGATGAGGGCTGAAAGCCCGAAACCGGTCCTAGGATGCTTGTTTCTAGTCCAGGGAGGACCTGGCCTGGCAGTTCGGGCTGGACTGTTCCCACTGGGCGGAGGGTCAAGACTGATTTGCATATGGCTGGGTCCAAACTGGAATGGCATGGTGAGCAAAAAAACGATGGATTTAGGCCCAGATCTCTGTCCTGGGGTGAATGTATGACATTGTTCTGCATTCTGTCCATCAATTGTTGTTTTTGCATTTTGTCACCCCGAGTGGGACGGGTATGCCCAGACGTGGGTCCCGTGCTCTCCATGCCACTGGAGTCAAGCTATCCTGGCTGATGAGGGCTGAAAGCCCAAAACCGGTCCAGGGATGCTTGTTTCCAGTCCAGGGAGGACGTGGCCTGGCAGTTCGGGCTGGACTGTTCCCATTGGGCGCAGGGTCAAAACTGATTTGCATATGGCTGGGTCCAAACTGGAATGGCATGGTGAGCAAAAAAACGATGGATTTAGGCCCAGATCTCTGTACTGGGGTGAATGTATGACATTGTTCTGAATTCTGTCCATCAATTGTTGTTTTTGCATTTTGTCACCCCGAGTGGGACGGGTATGCCCAGACGTGGGTCCCGTGCTCTCCATGCCACTGGAGTCAAGCTATCCTGGCTGATGAGGGCTGAAAGCCCGAAACCGGTCCTAGGATGCTTGTTTCCAGTCCAGGGAGGACCTGGCCTGGCAGTTCGGGCTGGACTGTTCCCATTGGGCGCAGGGTCAAGACTGATTTGCATATAGCTGGGTCCAAACTGGAATGGCATGGTGAGCAAAAAAACGATGGATTTAGTCCCAGATCTCTGTACTGGGGTGAACGTATGACATTGTTCTGCATTCTGTCCATCAATTATTGTTTTTGCATTTTGTCACCCCGAGTGGGACGGGTATGCCCAGATGTGGGTCCTGTGCTCTCCATTAACCCTGGGCAAAGCACTACGCTACGCTCGCGTAGTTTGCGAAGTTTGCGCTACTTCGCACAACGCGAATTGCATGTAGCACAGTGCAAACACGCGTAGCGTAGTGCAGCGGTCATGTTTGCTTGCTCGCGGTCCTCAACGTCAGGTTGGCGACCGCGAGCATAGCAAATGACATCCGGCGAGACTTTTTCCTGGTTCGCGATCAGCAACATCAAGTTGCCGATCGCGAGCGTGGAAAATAAACCTCCCGGCGAGATTCTCCAACGCGGGAGGTCAGGTTTCTCATTGTGAGTGGTCGCGTATGCTCGCGACCGCTCGCGATGAGAAACTACCAGTCCGCGTTGAGAAGCTGCCGCTCGAGTAAAAATCTACTCGAGCGGCAGTACAGACAGCTCGCACTGTGCAAGATGCCGTTTTCAATGATTGCACAGTGCGGACAAGCATCCGGCACTGTGCAATCATTGCGAACACTGCACTACGCAGTTCGCGTAGTGCTACGCGTAGCTCGCGTAGTGCGAACTGCACTTTGCGTTGCTTCGCGTAGCGCTACTGCGCGAACTACGCCCAGGCTTACTCTCCATGCCACTGGAGTCAAGCTATCCTGGCTGATGAGGGCTGAAAGCCCGAAACCGGTCCTAGGATGCTTGTTTCCAGTCCAGGGAGGACCTGGCCTGGCAATTCTGGCTGGACTGTTCCCATTGGGCGCAGGGTCAAGACTGATTTGCATATGGCTGGGTCCAAACTGGAATGGCATGGTGAGCAAAAAACGATGGATTTAGGCCCAGATCTCTGTACTGGGGTGAATGCATGACATTGTTCTGCATTCTGTCCATCAATTGTTGTTTTTGCATTTTGTCACCCCGAGTGGGACGGGTATGCCCAGACGTGGGTCCCGTGCTCTCCATGCCACTGGAGTCAAGCTATCCTGGCTGATGAGGGCTGAAAGCCCGAAACCGGTCCTAGGATGCTTGTTTCCAGTCCAGGGAGGACCTGGCCTGGCAGTTCGGGCTGGACTGTTCCCATTGGGCGCAGGGTCAAGACTGATTTGCATATGGCTGGGTCCAAACTGTAATGGCATGGTGAGCAAAAAAACGATGGATTTAGGCCCAGATCTCTGTACTGGGGTGAATGTATGACTTTGTTCTGCATTCTGTCCATCAATTGTTGTTTTTGCTATTAGTACACAGGTCAGTTTGCAAAATACCGCACTGGCGGCAAAAATACTGGTCGCATATTGTGACCAGTATTTTGTGACCAATGATTTGTACATCTGGCTGAAAGTTGATATTGGAGATGATCGTAGAATGTCTAGACCTGATTGGCAGATGCATGATGGTTCAAAGTAAAGGTTGGAGGCAATTGTAAGAATTGTTCACAGTTTTGGTATTTAGTATTAGTATATTCTTTACTTGTTATTGGCACATTCATATTTGTCTGAATATGGCTAATAACACTTAAGCTCCATTCCAACTCCTTACCTGGAATGTGAATGGCCTATTAGATCAGATTAAACATGGGGCTATTTTGAAAGTGACCAACAGATATGGCCCAGATGTCCGCTTGTAGGAGAGCCACCTGATGTGGACCAAAGGTGGATTCCTAGTTTGTTACAGCTTTTCCATTGTCATGCACTGATGTTATGAAAGGGGCTTAAGAACGGTTGCTATACTCTTGATACATATCCTATCTTACCAAACCCTTAAGGCACAAAGAGATCCATTTGTTCACCATCTCAGGCCTGTTATTAGGGATGTCATTGACATTTTAATCGTATATATGAAAAACCTGGATCCTCTTATTATAGGTACACCTCCGCGAGAGAAGTCATGATAAACCGTGACTTTAATGTGATGTGACAAGAGATCAGATATTAGATTGAACACATAACACGACACAGATGCATAGAACCAGCACCCCACGGGCAAAAATCTATAAATCTGTGGGGCTCAAGATTTTTTACCATTTCCACTCAAATATGGTATTCACTTTCTACTTTGGGGCGCACAAATCCCTTTCCTAGGATTGATTGATTACTTTCTGATGCACCTTACCAATCTCCAATGGGTCATCAGCATGAATATTTTAGCCAAGGGTATAATAGACAACTCCCCATTGGATTTAATTCTGAGCCTGGTGGGGAACACAGAGGCTGAAGGAGATGGAGATTTTTAAACCGGATGAATGACAGACAGGTAAATGACAAAGCACCTTACAACTGAGATTGCTCAAAACTTTGAGACTTATCTGGATTCAGTCAATTCCCAACAGATGTTATGGGAAGCCTTCAAAGCTACAATTAGGGGCAGAATGATAAGTTACAAAGCTGGAAGTAGCAAACCACGACAAGGGAACATTGCACAGATCAAATTCTCCTTCTAAAAGTTGAATGGCAATTCCTTCTCTCCTGTGCACCCAAATTGCTTCAATAAATTAAGTATAATAAAAATGCTCCTAAGACATACACATACCCTCCTAGATCAGGCTCTGATGTCCTTGTTGGTGACATAAAGCTGAGTCTATAAATGGGCTAATACTACCAGCAAACACATACACTGGCTAACTAAACCAGAAAAGGTGAGCCAAGTCATTGGGAAATTTACTGACCAAAAGAGGTACACTATGACAGATGGTTTAATGCTTGCCCGGACATTTGCTGACTTCTATTAGACCCTACGGATATAGATACCCCATCGCCAGCTGCATTGCATTACTTTATAACTGATCCACCCATGCGCTGTCTCTCTGCCATGGATCGGGCTTCCCTACAGTACCCAATTGTTGCTATTGATCAAGAGGATAAAAAAAAGTGATGGATGGAATGCTTGAAATAATCTCAGCCACTGGTAATTACTCGGGTTGCATCCTAGTCCACTGTTGTTTTGCACACCATGTCACCTCAGTGTGGACCCAGCCATATGCAAATCAGTCTTGACCCAGCTCCAATGGAAACAGTCCTGCCTGAACTCCTAGGACTGATCCTCCCTGAACCTGAACACAAGCAACCCAGGGCAGGTTTCACCCTAGTTAGGGCTCATCAGCCAAGTATAGCATTTTTCCAGTGACACAGTGTGCAACAGACCCACATCTTCGCATACTCGTCCCACTAAGGGTGACACTAAAGTGTACAAAAAAGTGATAGATGGAATGCATGAATTAACCCCAAGCCACTGGTAATTCATCTGGACCAAATCCCAGTCCACTGCTATTTTGCACACCATGCCACCTCAGTTTGGACCTAACCAAATGTAAATCAGTCTATAGACTACTCAAATGGGGACAGGTCCTCCCTGAACCGGAACACAAGAAACTCAGGACCAGTATCCCCTAGTTATGGCTCATCAGCCAGGTATAGCTTGATTCCAGTAACACAGTGTGCGCATACCCGTCTCACTAACGGTGACATGGTGTACAAAATGACAATGGATCGGTATGCCACTCCCAGTAATTAGCAGTGGCTGGTTTTATTCATGCATTCCATCCATCATTTTTTGTATGCTTTATTGATCAAGAGTTGGCACTTGATCAGCTGTGGCATGACCCCGGCCCTATTGGATTCCCTATTGAATTCTTCAACCATGTCTCTGGGAACATCCTACCTCCTAATCTCCACAGCAAAATTGAAACATGGGTCATCAAAAAAGGATTATTTCCAGCCGTACATGATGGCAAAGTTACAGTGATTCACAAAGCAGGCAGAGACCCATAATCACGTGCTTCATACAGACCATTTCTCTTCTTAATATAAAGTCCTTCCAAATTGTCCTTCCATATCTTTAGTTCCCTAGAACATCCTGGCCAAAATGACTTCATGACTAATAGATTGTTATAATATTTGACAGCTCCACTGTGCTGTACCCCTAGTGGACCATCCAAATAGCCCCCTTGCTCATCTTATGATAAATCTTGAGATAATCTTTGATTCCATCGACTGGGAGTTTCCTTTCTAAATTCTGGACAAAAAAATTGCCCAACTTTCTTAGATAAATTCAACTCTACACACAGCTTACAGCCAGGGTCCAAGTCAACACAACACTGTCTGAGGCCTTCATAATTTGTAGAAGTATCAGACAGGACTTCCATCTACTTTTCTGTCACCACAGAGTCTATGTTGGAATGGCTTCAAATAGAAGCTGAATTCTCCTGACCTAAAATTAATTGGTCTAAATCAGTGGTGTATTTGCCAGTTGGAGGGACAGCGGGTGGAGTTGGGCCTCTGGCCTGCAAATGAGAGATTCACATGTTTGTAAATATATTTGTTTTGAGGGATGAGGCTATAAGTTGGCATGGTTACATAGCCCCCCGTTAGATGGCCTGCAAAAAGATCTGATGTATTCCTACCCTCCTTTCTTTGTCTTTCATGAGACAGACCACCATAATCAAAATAGTTTCCCTACCTAAACTTTTATATGAACATCAGGCCTCTCCTCACAAACATTCCCTGGGATTTCTTCCCATTTCTTAACTCCTTGATGAGAATTTTTTTCTGGGAAAATAGTATTCCTAGGGTATTGATGAGTACATCTTTCAAATCCCCATTTTGTGGTGGCTTGGGGATAGCACGCATTTTATTATACCACTGCGCCTCTCACTTAGTAACAGTTAATGATTGGATATTTGGCCCAAGGTCCCACCCCATTTATGCAGGTGAATGGTGGGCAATGAGTGATTTTCACCTGCAACATTTTCTAAACGGCGGGGCCATTGTGCCTGACTTTCCCCAACTCCCTTCACTGTAATAAATTTGTGGCACATAAGGCTATCAATAGGCTTAATCAGCTCAGTTGTGAAACCACGTTATGCCTTTGCACGACCCTGAAGTAAGTATTTCTTTTTACTGAGACTGCTTTGCTATTTCTAGGCTCAGAAACATAGCAACCCAAGACCCCATCCACTCATTCGCCCACCCTCAGTCTCCATAAGCATCAATTCCTTAGGTATTTACAACTTTGCCATGCACTTTGTTAATTGCTAGCTCAACCATAAGGCCTAACAGACTTTAATGCATTGGAAGGCTAAACTCACAATGGGTTGAATAGGCAAACATAAAATGTTGTCACTCTGATTTTTTATAGTGATTACTGCCCCGGATCCTTCTCAGCTCTGCAGTAGGCATGGGACGCAGAACTTGGCTCCCTCATGGAAGAGGTGTGACGGGATGCTTTGAAGGCTCTGAGAGAAGCTGATGTGGTGGCCCACATCAGGATGAGCCAGTTCAAATACCTCCAATGAACATACTAACTCCTAAGAAACTTTGGTCCTTCTGCTGTGACACCGCCAATGTGTTTACGATGTGGAGACTCAGAGGGAGACTTCATGCACGCAGTAAGGAACTACCGAGTACTATTGTCTTTTTGGCAGAATGTTGCAGCTGCTCTGTCAGAAGTGGTAGGTTGGCCAATGGAACTCACTCCTAAGACAGCCATTCTCAACATCCTACAAGACCAACAGATATAACCATACATTAATATATCTTCGTCTCATTATTGTAAAAAAGATATCACATGGAAACCGCGCAGTGTCCCCTCCCGACCTAGAGTGATGGGCTTGGGGTCTAGAAAACTGGAGATATCATTATACGGGGCTGGAGGTGCACACAGAAACACCATAACATATAGGCTGCTTTTGGAAGCAACACTGGATGGAATGTAGATATATATTGACGTACTAGGGCAATGGGTATGAGTCATGCCCTAAAACTAAATATTTAGGGCCTGGATTTATCAAGGTTTTGCGTCACCCTTGCGCCACGCAAGGGCGAACAAGGGCGACGCAAAACTTAAGTGAGATTTATCAAGTCACGCAAGGTCACATTGTGTGGCACTGCATGGCTTGATAAAACTAGAGTTACACAAGGCAGTGCAAATCATTGCCTTGTGTTACTCTGCAGTAGGGAGGCATTTTGTAGGTGGAGTGTGGGTGTTCCCACACATTCACCCATGGATTTTTGCACATTTCCAGATTAACCATTAGTGGTATACCTGGGAATGCCTCACAATGCTACACCACCCCAGGTGAGGCATAGCAAGGAGAAATCTCTTTATTCCTCCTAGTTTTTTCCTCTTTCTACGTGTGCTGCAGGAAGGTGTCCTTTGCTTCACAAAAACAATCCTGTCTACAACACAGGCCACCCTGCACCATGGTGCAAGGGTGCCTGCGTTGGTGCTAGACACCTGAAAGTGCACTAGCACTAGGAAAGGACAGGAATGTGGTGTATAGTGGTATATATGGCGCATTCCTGCCCGTTCCCTTTCATGCAGCGCAGTGCTGCAAGGTGGCTTGCTGCGTTGCTCTGCATTAAAGAATGATAAATCTGCCCCTTGATTTGCTATAAAAGTGAATGTATCCCATACAACCATATTTTTGTGAATACTCAGCCAGAGGAACAAGATGATGGACCTTAAGAGCCTGCATGAAGATGTTATCGCATTGTCCTGACCATGTACTATGTTACATATTTGCTTATACCCCTTCAAAATTACAATAAAGTTGTTTATAAAAACCTAGGCATTAGTGCCACGCTCTGAGGATTTCTTTTGTCACTGGCACTTATGTATTTATTATTTTTACAAATCAATGGTTGGTGGAGAGAGGTTGCAATTCAAAGTTATATTTTATATAAATTAAACATGGGTGAATTGTGGCTGGGGTCATTTTAACAGAAAGGCAAAAGTATGTCATTCCCCTCCGCTAATGTTTGCAGGCTTGTTGTCAAAAATGAGGGCCAAGAAGGAGGCCTGAAATGATTATGGTAATCCGTCCTACCTCTATCGGGTGTAGGACGAGCAGGCAGTCTTCCCAAAGAGTGTGAAAAAAAGTTTCCCCAAGGCTTACTAGACTCGTACATAACCCTGATCAAAAATAGCAAACTTGATTGATGTGCCCAGCGCAGCCCATTATCATTTATTCAGCATCTAACAGGAATAGCGAGGCAGTTATTAAATTCTTCATATTATGTAAGATGTGGGAATTGAGGTAGATAAAGTGATTTGCCCAGAATCACACAATGCAGTCAAATGGAGAAAGCTAGGATCCAAGGGGCATATTACCTAGGATTTGCGATAATTATCACAAAGCGCGCTTAGCGTTGTTTTTTTTTATCGCTGGATTTCATCGCGGAGATAACGCGTTATTATCAACGCCTATCTCCAAGGCGATAAAAAATCCAGCGATAGAGGCGAAACCCAGCAATAGCGCGAGAAATCCAGCGATAAAATCACTGCGCTAATGAAAAGCTCGCTAATAGGCAGGTGAGGACTTAACCTTACAATCCACCTCCCATTGACAAGAATGGTTAAGTCAAGTTTTTAGCAGGTGCTAGATTCCAGCGATAATCGCGGTTAGCGCGACTTTTTTTATCGCTTCGCGGGCATTGCTAATAGGGGGAAGTTGTGTTTGCGACTGTTTCCAGTCGCTTTTAGTTGGGAACGCCTACTTTGCATGTCATTAGCGATAATTATCGCTGACATGCAAAGCGGCACCAAAACGGTCGCTTTCGCCATAAAGCTGTCGCTAACAACTGTTAGCGACAGCTTGCTAATAGGGCGATAGAAATATCGCCGCTTTAGCGGCAAAAAGTGCGGCTAAAGCGGCGATACCGCCCTTGCTAATATGCCCCCAAATTTCTTATCCACAGATGCCAACCTAGCTATCAGATCACATGTCCTCCTTTTAGAGTGATATTATACTTCATATAAAAATGTAATTGAAACACGAAAAAAATAAAGTACTCACGATGTCTACGGTTGCTTGTTTTGTCTGGAGAGTGAGTCATTCAAGGGTTCTTTTCATTAATGGTGACAGTAGTTTCACCATTACTTGATTCTGTGAAATTGGCTTCGGCTAAAAGTGAATTACATATTCCACCCAAGACTAGACATCATATGGCTTTATCCCTTTAGCATCTCCCAGGGAGGATGGTGTGGGCGTGAGGTTTTATCAGATTTCTGCAAATCAGTTCAAGATTCTGTTCTCTAACACAGAAGGTGAGATCAAACATGACATTTGTCTCTGGTGCGTGGCCTATATTAGAAAAGGTGATGACATATCCCATTATATGTATTTGTTTTAATGCCGGTTTTACTTTTTGAAAGAGGCTATTGAGTTAACAACATTTATGAAGTTGGGGGGTAACTTACTTATCTGGTATTTCAGCAATAACATTCATTTAAAATCAAATGAAATAATTATGAATGTTTTTTTTTAATTCTAAGCAGCCTGTACAACCAAATATGCATTGTGGGCCCCGAATGAAAGAGAGACAGAAGGTACACACAGTTCATAGCTCTACAGCCGTGTTGAAGGGATATTCCAGCACTCGTCAGGAGTTGCTCAGATTTAGATCCAGGGTCGGTTTTCCTAGTCCCAGGATTACTCCAGCTTCTTTGGGGGAAGGTAATGTGCTGTTTCTCAGGGATGTAATTGTGAGTCACTAGTAGTTTAAGTGCAGCCTTCTCTGCTTTGGCCAGTAGCATAAACCATATAAAGCATAAACCATATAAAGTGGTGTGGCTTTGGACAAAGTTTGCTCGCTTGTGGTAAGGCACAGAGTGAAAAAATAGGAATTGTTAGGTGAGCTGGTCATAGCTGAATGGGTTGATGGAGTCAGCAGGTAGAACTGATGTTTGGTTAGTTTTAACTGTTTTTCAGTAAAATCACCTGAAACTATTATTACATCAGGTTGGTCATTTTGTGTGGTACAGGGTTTACAGATTACAGTTCTGGATTTTAGACAGCTATCCGGAGAACCGTTCAGGGTATTATGCAGCTTACTAGAGCAGGGACTGACTTTTGCATAAACAGTCATGTGAGCATGATGTTTTTGCAGGAATACCTGGTCACGTGATGAGGTTGTACTTTGGTATTTTCCTGCCTGTTTAATGCTATCTGTTCCATGAGTGTGAGAAAGTGCCTCCTATTGTGTGGTCACCCCATTTTGTGTTGACTAGTGCTGCTGAGTTTGTTTTTGTGCTCTGGGACACTACTAACCAGGAACCGGTGCATGAGCTCTGACCCCTAAACAACATGTCAAATTGGCTAACACCTAATTGGTATATTTAACTTTCATATAAATCCATAGTATATGGTGTCAAAAGGACATCTATGGCATGGAAATTTAAACATCACTTATGGACTGCAGCACTACTGTGCCATCCACTAGTGTGACTGGACAAACATGGCTCCAGGCCTAACAGAATAGCTTGGCAGCTGAAGTTTAATACTGCAACCAGATCTGTCAGAATAAACCCTTTGTGGCAGGAGCAAACCTTCCTTATGAATATTAAGTCACCGCTATGTAGGCTTTGTAGCCCACGTGGCAGGCAGCATGGTATTTAAGTAGGACATGTATAAATTTGAAGTTAACATGTCCTTACAGTGCATACCACCTAAACGCTATTTTCACAGTACTAAGTCTGATTGTTCTATAAAGAAATATTGGAATGCACTATTACATTTAATATTATTATCTGCAATTAGAAAACTACTAGAAGTGTCATTCTTGGACACCGAGTAATATTTATTAAAAGCCCAATTCACTGGTGAAATCAGCTTTTTAATACATATTAAGGAAAAGTTACTTTCAGAAAGTTACCTTTTCCCTTGCTGAAGCACTTGGGGGCTAATTTGCATTAGCCTTCAACTGCAGCCCTATGAGTGCTCAAGCCCTGAATGAGATGTGAAAACTGCTCCCAGAGCAAAGACAAAGGCCTGGGTTTGTTGGATGTTTCTGTTCTTCTGGCAGGATAACCATTTGGGTAGTGCCCAGGAACTTGATTAACTTCAAAGAGACCTCCCCTTTCACAGGCAGATGTCAGATGACTCCTGCATATCCCCTTCTTTATTCCCCCAGCCAGCCAGGCTTCTATCCCAGTGGGAATAAAGGTACGTCCCAGAGCTGGTCTGAAGTGATCACAGAGGAGGGGTTGCTCCATTCCCTGGCCAGAGCACTGGTGTGGGCACATTAGCTCTGTGCATAGTAAGAAAGCATTCATCATTTTTTTAAATTTAAGGCACAGAGGGTCTCTGAGAGATTGTTTGGAGTTGGGCACATAGGTACTGCTGCAAAAGTAGGCAGGGTTACCACTGGGAAGTTCGTCCTTATGGGTTAGGGAGAGGCAGGAGTCACTTCCACCCACAAGATAGTGCCAGGCATAAATGTGGCAGCCCTTGTCACCCTCCTCAGAACACTTCAGAACTGTGGAAGACCAGACAAAGGACTGCACCTCCTGATTGAGACCTTTGAGGAGACCTGAATAGCTGGACCAGCTTTCACTTTAACTTGTAGTCAGGACAAATAGGTGGACTCCAAGGGTCAATTGGCTGACCTACTGGGTAAGCTACAGAGCCACAACAAGCTGCAAGAGGCCTTGTCCCTGAAGAGCCCAGCTGACCAGTGCCAGCTGAACCTGAGCTTGGCCCTGGTAGTGGCCTCTGCTGGAGTGAATCTTGACCTCCAAGTGTTGTTCCTGTGGTCCTAAGACCCGTGGCTGTGTCAAAGTGTACTCCTTCTAACACCCCTTAAAAAACTGGTGCTTTGAAAATGTTTGCACTAAAGACCTTCAGAGGACCAGGACAAACCTGCAAAGTTGACCCAATTAAGGTGCGTTGCAGCTGGGCTGAAGAAACAGGTTTCCCCCACTCAGAAGTTCTCCTCAGTAGCAAATTGGATTCAGTTGGACCTTGCCAAGAAGCTATCCAGCCTCATGGAACACTCTTTGGATAGAGCCCACAGCCTTGCCCCTCTGGAGGATTCCGAGCTCCGAAAAACTCTGAAGGTAGAAATCATGAGCAGATGAAAGTGCCAAAAGTATCCAACAGGATAGAGGACTTCCCTGGGCATGAAATTTAAATTTCTCCCGCTCAGAGCTTTTCCTGCCAAAACCAGCAGCTTCACAGGGACCTCGTCCAACACCTTTCCAATGCAGTAGAGTCCTCTTTGGATACAGTTTCCTACCTTTCCGCGCTGATAGATTTTGAGTTCCAGAAAAAGTTTAAGCCCCAAGGTAAAACTTCCAACTGGTTGGAGTCTGCTTGGTGTATCCTACCCATGCTCCATCACAGTTGTCCTGAAATTTCGCCTAGTTCCCAGCCTACTGAGACCATTGGTGCTTTGTGCTTTTTGGCACTAATTTTGCTTAAAACATTTAAAATTCATATCTTCAGTTGCCCATATTGGATTATTGTTGTTTTTGTGCCATTTTGTTCTTTAGATTATTCTCTATTTTTCTAAATTCGAATGGGATTGTTATTGCATTGTGTTTTTGACTTTATAACTTTTTTAGTACTTCTAAATGTTTTACACATTTTTGTGAGTTAAGCCGTAGCTACCCAAGGTTGAGCTCAGATTTAAATTTCTGAAATCTTTAACTGGACCAAACAAGATAGTGACATTGTTACTTTTGGTGGACTACCATCCACCCCAATTAATAATTCACTTTCTCACAATGAGTATGACTAATTACATCACTGATTTACATTGGTGACATCTTATGAGGTTGATTATGGGTTGCAAAAGTCTCCTATCACTAGAACCTCACAGAGAAGGGGTTACATGTCTTTGGTGGATTTGAGAAAGTCAAGACTGATATTTCATTTTTTGGGGGAAATAGATTTGCCCTGTCGGACCTTTCATGCAAAAGTATTTTCAAAAGTTAAAACTGGTGTCTATCAACTACATTAATCAATGAATTCAAGAAAATAGAGAATAACTTGTCAGAGTGGAAAAAGAAAGACACAACACATATGCCATACAAGCAATGATCCCGACCTGACAGCAGCTATTCCTATACCGGTACCATGGTCGGACCATTATTTTATCCCTTTCAATGTACGAAAGTCAGGAAATGAGTACAGAGAAGCTACTTCTAAGGTGACGATAATGAAAAGATGCTGGGATAGGATCAACCCTGGAGCTTGGGTGGACGTCCTAACAGACACCGTGAGCCCGATTACAGAGATTCCAGGGTCAGCTGAAGAAGGATACTCGAGATGGGAATCCTGGATCACGCAATCCCTAGATATAGTAGCCCCTAAGGTCGTCCACAAGCCCAAAACCAGAACTAGAGCAGAAGGATGGTTCAACTCTCAGTTACTGGCGTTAAAGAAAAACTGTAAAAAAATTGAAAGGGAGTGGAGAAAAAGTTATGACCCCCAACTCAAAATGAAGTACAAATCAGCTATTAGAAATTACCATAATAATATTAAAATGAGCCAAGCTAAGTTCTTTGAGGAAAAAATCTTTAGGGCTCAGAACTCATCAAGGGAATTGTTCACAGTAATCAAGACCCTGACTAACCCACCTACTGATAGTGGTCCATCCGAAACTTCAGAGGAGAGGTGCAATAATCTGGCCTCATATTTCCTCTCTAAAGTAACGGATATCTACAGTTGCTTTAAAACGGATGGAGACCGCGCAACAGAGTGGGAAAAAGATCAGGAATTAGCTCCTTCACAACAGGCCATCACCAACTTCCCGCTTATGGAACAGAAGGGTCTTGAAGCCGTATTGGAGATGCTGAAGTCTGGCTCGCCTCTGGACCCAGCACCTCCGCAAATTCTTAAAACAGTAACATCCATCATTGCACCCATTTTAATGAGGATTATGAATCAGTCCCTAGAAACGGGCATAGTCCCAGTTGCCTGGAAAACACGCTGTGATAAAGCCTCTATTGAAAAAAGCCAATGCAGATCGATCACAACCAGGGAACTTTCGCCCCATCTCCTTGCTACCATTTGTCGGCAAGCTACTAGAAAAGCATGTCAACAGAAATCTGTCAGAATTTCTAGAAATCAACCAATGCCTTCACCCCACACAGATGGGCTTTAGGGCACAACACAGTACAGAAACTGCCCTGTTGGTTGTGGTGGAGGAGCTAAGACAATCACTAGACCAGGGAAAACCAGCTGCATTGCTCTTATTAGATCTGAGCGCCGCTTTTGAGACAGTGGATCATCGTATATTACGCAGAAGGCTCTCAGACATTGGGATCAGGGGCATGGCGCTTAAATGGTTGACATCGTTCCTGAGTGACTGAACATTTCAAGTACAGGAAAATACCACTCTTTCCAAAACCATGTCTCTGAAGTGTGGCGTTCCACAAGGCTCGTCATTGAGTCCAACGCTTTTTAATGTCTATGTTGAGCCTCTTGCTAAGATTGTGCTGGAATTTGACATATCCATGACTTCGAATGCCGATGATGCGCAGTTGGTTATTTCCCTGGACCCAAAAAATTGCAGGGATGGTGAGAGATTATCTTCCTGCTTGGTAAAAGTTCAAGAGTGGATGACGACAAGTTGCTTAAAGCTAAATGGAGATAAAATGGAGCTACTGTTCCTTGGAAACAAAGCAATACCCAGGCCCATTATAGACTGGCCTGCATGCCTAGGTAACCCACCCATCCCCACAGAAATAGTAAAAAACCTAGGATTCTAGCTAGAAACTGATCTTTCTATGGTGACACAGGCAAGAAGGTCACAGCGATTTGCTTCAGACTTCTCAGAAGCCTGCGTAAAATCCTAGATAGAATTCCCATACAACTAAGGAAGACAGTGGTCCATTCTCCAGTCACCTCGCAATTGGATTATGGAAACTCATTGTTCCTGGGGGCACCTAAATATGTTATCCAGAGACTGCAGGTGGCCCAGAATGCAGCCGCAAGGCTGCTGTGTAACGTCCCGGTACGGGAGTCAGTAAAAAAGCATCTACTCAGACTCCACTGGCTCCCGGTAGAAGCCAGAATAAAATTCAAGGCACTGGTTATTATCCACAGAGCACGGCACAATAGAGGCCCAAAAAAAGTCAAGAGGCTAGTTTCTCCCTACATCCCAAAGAGGCGGTTGCGATCTAGCACGGAGGAACGTATAAAACATACAAAGGTTAAGAGGGAGAAATGGGGAGGAAGATCTTTCTCCCACCTAGCTCCTAAACTCTGGAACTCCATGCCGTTGGAATACAGACTGATAGACAGCGAACTACAGGTCCGCAAAGAGATCAAGACTTGGTTGTTCATGCAATATCTTTAAGACATGGTTTGTCCGTAGTCAGTACCTGACCGCTCAGCGCTGGGAAGCCTTACGGCGCTTTATAAAATCTCAATAATAATAATAATAATTGCAAATCCAGCTATCCTGAAGCTCAGCGTGCGTGGCTTTCTAGGCAAACAAATAGGTTAATCACCTGCTAAAAGGTTAAAAAGAATATAAAAACTCTAAAATTGATCCTGTTATACAACAAGTATTAGCCTTCCTATTCTCTAACGATTGTACAGCTGCCATGTTACTGTCCGCCACTAGACAAGTTTCTTTTGAGGGATACTCGACTTGTACCTTATTCTCCACACACTCATCAGAAAACGAGAGAGAGCAAAGATTGACAACCTGCATGTGTCGTATCTCAGAATCCTGAGTGCTTCCTTATGTTCCCTAACTCCCAATTTCTGACAGAGCGGAATAATCCTCCTTTGGGACACGTATATTGGGCAGAAGAAGATAATGTGCTCAATGGTTTCTTTTTGATCCCCATAGGCCGGGATTTACAACTCCTTTGCCCATGGTACACGCTCCCACTTTGCAGTAAAGGCCCTGACAGGTAAAGTTCCATACCGGAACTGCAAGTAGAGACGCCTGGCTGGAGGAGGTTCTATTTCGTCCAGGAGTCCTCTAGCTTAAAGGAATCCTTAGCTCTGAGAAAGGCTTTTGTTAGAGTTCCATGGAACGAGTGGCTATGCATGCGATTATCTCTATATTGTCAGTATGCTGTTTTAATTTGTAGTTTGGAAATAGCCCCGGCCTGGACCAGGGTATTCCAAAGACCCTCAAGGCCGATGGCTATTAATGTACCCTTTACATGCTTTAGCCCTGGAATTCTGCTGGAGCCCACTTGGGACAAGATTTCCTCTAACCCCTGACGATAAGCAGATAGCTCAGGCGTGACCCAGATCCTCCTCCAATAAAGTATGGGGCACAGTGTCAATTTGTCTGAGATATTTCTGGCCCCTCTGTCCACTCTAAGTGGAAGTAAAGGAGTGCTTACTGGTAAACCAACCAGCTGTCGCATAAAGCATTTTTCCACCATTTCCAATGAGGTTGTATCCTGATGTCCCCACAGCTCGGCACCATAGGCAGCAGTCCCCAGGGCTTTAAGATTGTAAATTTGGATCGCTGGTAGAATAGGGCCATACTGTGAACTGCGTGACATTTTGATAAAGCCTCCCACTTCTTGCTCGGTTTTTAATCGTCGCTGTGTAATGTGAGCTTGCCACCCCAGGTGTTCTGTAAGTGTGAGGCTTAAGAACTCAAATGTATGCACACGTTCTAATGGGGCCCCTGCCAGGGTGAGATGTGTTGTGGTCGAAGGCCAAGGATTAAGCACGATATACTTGGTTTTACTTACATTGATCTCCAATCCCCTCATCCTGCAGAAGCAATCAAACTGATCCAGAAGCCTCTGGAGCCCCATTGGGGTTTTGGAGATCAGTAAGGTGTCATCAGCAAACATGAGGGCAGGGACCCTCATGTTTGCTAATCAATGCGTGTCGTTTTCACATTGGTCCAGAAATTTAACAAGGCCGTTAATGTACAATGTAAACATCGTGGGTGCCAACACGCACCCCTGTTTGACTCCTCTAGTTACAGGGAAGGGAGCTGTTAGCTCTCCTGCTCTGCCATGTCTTACCTGCACAAAGTTGTTAGAATGTAGCCTGACTATGGTATCTAACAAATAGCTTGGCACTCCCATTTCAGAAAGGACCTGCCAGAGGGTTAATCTTGGTACCAAGTCAAAGGCAGACTTAGATTCTTGACATGCTTTGTTAAACCAAGATTTGGGGCACTCCCTACCAGCTGTACGCCCTGTTTTGGCTAAAAATAAGCTCCTCAGATTCGTATACATCTGTGTGTGGGTTTCGATTATCTCCCCAAATGACTGAGGAGTACTCCCTATGTTGATCAATGGAACCATATCCTCCATACCTGCCACAACTGTCCTGTAGATCTCCCTGACAGTCTCCTGGGAGTGTCCTATTGTGCTCCATTTGACTCTACGTCTGTTGCTCGTTACTCCCAACCTTCTGTTGACGGGCTCCCCAGATAAGTTATGTTGTGCACTAAATGACAGACTTAGCTGAGAGTCAGGGCATTGTGGTCGCCATATCCACAGAAAATGGCCATAGCTTAACGTCCAGCATTATATAGTAAATTGAGCTGGTGTGATTCACCCGGTTAAACATGTGATTACCTGATTTATCAGAGACCGACCTGCCATTACAAGCTTGAAGTCCCTAGTTTAAAGTTAGGGCATTAATTTGGACTGCTAAAGGGGACCATTTCTTGATTGGGGATATTTACACCTCTGGTATAGGCCAGCTCGCATCCTCGTCTGTTGTCAGCACATTGCAATCTGTACTCAATGGTTCGAATTGATAGTTACAGTATCCCCCTACTATTTTCCTTATTGAAACTGGAAGTGAAGCTAAGTACTCATTCAGTTGGTCTACAACAATTGATTCTGTCCAATTCCTGATAGATCTACAATAAACATTGTATATGTAGTATGTCACATCAGGGTGTGTGGCCAGGCTAATGCATGCGATGTCAGGGGAATTCACTGTAACCTCCTTCGCCAGGCCCATTATGGTGGTTTTTACCCATATCGTAAGACCCCCTGAAGGCCTTCCTGCCCCTGTGGATGTGACTGCCTTGATAAAATCCCCATAACCTGTGCGGTAGAGGGGCTGCAGAGACCATGTCTCTTGAAAAAGGCAGACGCCATATTGATCAATAAAATCACACCATTCTAGTATGACTAATTTGGATGCCAGACCAGCTGCATTTCAGGATAAAAATCTTGTTGACAAGGGTCCTCACCAGTGGGGGCACTATCAAAAACAACATATGATGGAAATGCGGGAGCAATCAGGGTAGGATCTAGAATTCCTGGTGAGAACAGAAAGTTAACTTGGGTAGTTTGAATACAATGATTACTAAGGGTCATCCATGTAAATGGAAAACCAACCAACCCTTTACATTCATCATGACATGCAACAGATTCCCATGCCGTTATCTGCGCAATGCTAGGGAGAGTCAATCATTATTGTCCAGCCCAAATAATAGTGTAAATCTATTGCTGGTTGTATAGCATATCCTCCTGTAGCTTTATGTTGTTGACTTTCAGACTGTACTCTACTCTGCTGGCTGGGTGAGATTGGTCTATAAAAGAATCCAAGTGGAACAGTGCTGATTACAGCAATTGGCTCGCTCAACCTACAGCCAGTTTTAATCAACCGATGAGCTGGGTCTGGATACCTGCAGTTTATAATCACACAGTCCCCTTCAATAGTTTTAGGGGTAGACCCAATCCAACTAATTTTCCTTACTAGTAGGATATCATCATACTCAGAGATGGAGAATTTGGTATTCCGGGATAGCCAGTGGCACACTCTGTTCTTCAATTCCCAATGGCTCTCCTCTCTGTCACGGGAAAGTGAAGGTACTCCAACCAGGACTGCCACAAAAGGGAAGCAATCTGGGGGTAGATCAAGTTTAGGCAAGGGCTTGCAAAGTAGGGATTGTGTCAACCGGTCCTGAGACAGCCACCTGCCTCTTCTGTTAGCGTCTTCTTGTTCCATATCTCCCCGTCTTACAAAGGTCCTGCACGATACAGAATGGCCCAATCTGCCCAATGTGGGTGGGTTTACATGCGCACCCGGTGGTAGTGCTGGGTTCTGTGGCAATTGTGATATCTGATCCGCTGGGTTGGTGTCGATGTTAGCACTGCTCCCCACATTGCTAGCGCTTGATCGAGGTACTGCTTAATGGCTGGGAGTGCCAGCAAGGGCTCTATTTTAGATGACAAGTCCCTTACTGCCCCTTCCAAGGCATGCACCCTATCCAGTCGGGGCGCAATGACAATGCTCACCATGGTAGATACTTGATCCTAGGCACTGTCCCATCCCAGTATCATCTCCCCTTTCTCCCCACTCTCCATGGGAGCAAGCGCTGACTCAACCTCTATAGGGCTTGGGCCTATTGATTTACTGGCGCGGATGGAAGGACCAACAGCTCTCCTCAGCCTTTTATGTTGGCTGGTTGTTGGGCCTTGTCTTGCTTACCTCTTTCTCTGGACCACCGTCTCACTGGGTGATTTGGTCACATAAACCCCAAGGATTATAGCCCCTTCTAGCATCACTGATTTGTCTGTGTTACTTGGCTTGGGCCCCTCCATGAGCTGCACCCTTTCCTTGGTCAAAGAGGGTGGATGGTCTACAGCTTTAGAAGAGGGTAAGGGAAGTGATGGACAGCCTGGGCAAACCCTTGAAGTTGGCGCCAGCTGTGTCAGATCCCCTCTCCCAGAGGGAAAACTGAGTGCCTCCCCTATATCAAGGGCTAAACGTCTCTCTGCCATGTCTATCTCCTTAGCGACAACGCTCACTGCCCTTGCCAGAAAAGAATCCAAGGTGGTTCCACTTCTGGGTCCGCTGACCTCCTTTTTCTTGCCCATTTTTTAGATGGTCAAAAGCAAGAAGAGTAGGCAATGAATAATCTTTTGGGTTACCAATGGTTTTTCACTGATGCTATCAATATCAATGTCAGTGACAGCTAAGCCGAGACCAAGCCAACAGCCAGGTCGATATCCAGGGAGTTTCTCCTGGAAGCCAAGAGGACCGAAGTGGGGGTCAACAGGGTGCAGCTCTATTCAGGATTTAGCTAGCACCTAAGACACCAGGCGCTAGCAATATGCCGACCAGTGGTAGACCAGCGGTACACGAAGGTGCCGAAGTGGTGTCCCAGCTCCTCCCGGTTGGGTAAAATCGATCAGACGGTCAATTGCTTTTCCTTAGATCAATGACTCTCCCAGGAGAAGGCCAGGAAAAGGCCACCCAAAACATCCAACAGTGGTACAGCAGCAGTAGGCAGCAAGCAGGTAGCAAAACAGCGGCTCGGGAGTGACAATAAGCATTAGCATGTATGGCATCAGGCATCAGGTAGAAAAAGCAAGGCTACCCAACTCCACCACATCCACTCAGCTTAGTCTGTTAGCATTGCCACTTACCTTCTCCCCTTGGTCCTGTTTCCAGTCCGGTCCTAGTCCTGCTGCCGCCTCCACCCATGCAGCAGTGATTGCTGTGTGCTAGCTCACTGTCACGATGTCACGATGTTTGATGATAGGATAATAGGATGCTAGGATGGTATGACGACTGTCACAGTAACTGTCCCAGTAGCACAGGCACAGGGCAACTCAGGGGTGACACCCTTAGGTGTATATAATATACAAATGTTCATTACTCTGCTGTCCTGCCACACACCCTGGCCCGCCCGCATCCGTGAGTGAGCCGGGCGCAGTGACTGTGAGCAGGGAGCTCGGAGCGAGTTGAGCGGCAATAGCGTGACTCCTTTTTCGTGAGCCTGCAGTAAGGAATCAAGTCTGCCGGACCTGAGCGGGCCTCCCTAAACACACTGGTATTCAATATTTGAGGGCAGCAGTTGTGGTTGCAGTTACAGCTCCCTCTCCTCCTTGCTTGGATGCTCCTGTGTCTGTGTGGGAGGGCACGTGCACGGCATCTTGGCGTTGAGGAGGAGGAGGAATTTGCCTAGAAGCACAAAGTGACAACTGTGGTTATCTGGTTGCGCCAGGCTGGGACAAAGTAAAAAATTCAGACCAACTGTGATGGAACGCAGGCCGGATAAAAGTACTAAGTTAGGCCTGCTGAACACTGTACTTCAAATCCTTGTTGGAGCGTTGCGAGATCCTGTGTCTAGGATGCATCACGCACTGGTGGTTTGGAGGAAGCTGCAGCACTGTGATGTGATATTCTCTGTCATCGTCGAAGATGCAGTCGATGAGGGGCTTGCGATTGTGAAAGCCTTTGTCGAGGGTGCGTTGTGCAGCGGCGGTTCCAAGGAGTCTGTGGGCTGCATTAGGAGGTCCTTCGTCAGTTCTGAAGCGGAACTGCGAGAGGATGTATTGCGCTGTGTTGGTTCTGCCCACAGAACCACAGCAGGGCTGGCAGAGCATCTTCATGCCCACTTTTAAGTGTCCAGGACGTTGAAGTAGAAGAAGGATCTGGAGATTTCCACCCCCAGAGCTGTTTGGAATTTTCTGCCTTCCTGCCCTAGCTCCCAGCTTGTCTGAGGTCACAAAAGACTAGTGTCAAACCCTTTGTGAGTGTGCTGAGGCAGAAGCTTATTCATGTGCATGTTTGGGAGGTGACAGCTCCTCCCCTTATAAAGTCCAAGATGGCCCATCCTGCTAACACCTATTCCTCCATTGTGTTACTATCATGGAAAAATACAAAAAAGACCAACTGCCAGCTACACCTAGTCATTTGACCCAGGATACGGGCTGCAGGCACCAAATGGTTAGGACAAGAAAATGCCAACTTTCTAAAAGTAAAAAGGACAAATGATGGACTTTTCTAAAAGTGGCATTTTCAGAATTGTGACTTAAAATCTGACTTTACCATTAAAGAGGGTTTTAAATTACAATTCTTTAGACACCAAACTCAATACTCCTACCTGCTTCCAATTGAAAGTTGTTACTTGTTAAATGTAATATGGCAACCCAATGTTATACTGTAGGAGAGGCAGGTCTTGCAGTAGTGAAAAACAAATTGAATTTTTTCAATACCAGGACACGTAAACCTTAAATGTACATGTCCAATGTTTCAAGCACACTGCACCCTGCCCTCTGGGCTGTTTGTGGGCTACCCTAGGTATGACTTATATGTATAAAAGAGGAAGATTTAATCCTGGCAAAAGGTTTATCTTGCTAGGTGGAAATGGTAGTTTAAAACTGCACCCGCAGGCTGCAAAGGCAGGCCTGAAGCATGTTTAAAAGGCTATTTAAGCGGGTGACACAATAAGTGCTTCAAGCCCACAAGTAGCATTTAATGTACAGGCCCTGAGTACATGTAGTACTACTTTACTAGGGACTTATACGTAAACTAAATGTGCCAATTGGGTTGAAGTAAATTTCTCCATGTTTAAAGGAGAGATCACAATCACTTTAACACTGGTTACCAGTGGCAAAGTGTGCAACGTCCTAAAAGCCAACAGAAACGGATTCAGAAAACAGAAGGGTGAAGGCAAAAAGTTTGGGGATGACCCTGCAGAAAGGGCTGAGTCTAACAACATTCATAACAATTTATCTATAAAAATGGAGGGAAAAAAACAACTAAAGCCCCAAATCTCGATTTTGAATGGTTACTTAGCATCTTTGTTTGCTTTAGGAAAATTGATAACCCCATAGATGTATTTTTGGGATGTCCGATCTTTCTGTATTGAAAATTGCAATGTACTATCAGAAAACTAGCCAGCCTTTTTTAGTAAACCTGTTATGAGAACTCAAGATATCCATTTCCAGAAACTGATATTTAAACTGTGATTCTACTAAGAGTATTCTTGAGTCAGAGTAGGACCAATGAATCTAAACTGGATAGTTGCCAAAGTTAAATCCAGCCATTTGTCATGTCAATTGTTGAGTTTCTTTTGCTAAGATACACTAGTCAGATCCACTACTATAGCAGTGTCCATGGTTTATGTTAAATTATTATCTAGTTTTGCCCCAGGATGTTAAGTTTTACTTCAGTAAATCATTTAATGATTTTGGAGTGCTATGACTGATTTTAAAACTCTATGAACCCAATATCTGCGATCTCCATCCCGGTTCAAGGGTCCTTTATCACCCAATCACATGAAATTGTATAACATACACTTGTAAGAACCCTAATTCGAACATAATAACTTCCTCTATAAATATATTCAGCAAACAGTGAATGTGTAGTAACTCACAATATATATTCAGCAAACAGTGAATGTGTAGTAACTCAAGATGAAAGCCACAGGTTCGCAGAAACATTCAACAACAGCTCTTAGACATGTGTGAGCCTCACTTCTGCTTTCTGTCAACACACAGATCATCATACTTGTATCTCATCATCTCAAAACCTCAAGGATTCAGGTTGAGATTTTGCATGAACCATCCGCTTCTGGCATCTAACTTAGGCAAAGAAGGGATCTCACCCAATGCATTCTATAAATATTAATGTCTCAAAATAGACCTTTTTGTGCAAGAACATATTTTATGCAGTGCAAGAAGCAGAACATCAATACATTTTACCTTTTCTGTGGCCAATGCTTGCATTTCAGCAGTGCAGCATTTGTAGCATTGAATATTTTTCTTCTGGCTGTTGTGGGGGGACCATAATGAAGCTTTACTCTTTAATAACATAACATAAATCCAGCATTAGGAATCATTGTAAAGTTTCAGTGGTGTTGCAACCAGACCATGCCAACAGCTGGGAGAAGGAAGCTGGTAGGCATATTTTTAAGATTCAGTATACTTAGCAGTCGTTGAATCAAAGAGTGATCTATTGCGAAGTGCTGAAAGTAGATGTTTCGAGGCCTCAATGACTTCTCTGTTTCAAGAGTTACTGATACATTCTTCCATTTTACAGCAGCTTGGAGTTTAAAATCCCAATTGCTTGAATATCAAAAAGATGGGTCCTGATACAGGGCCAAGTTGGCAAACTTCGGTGCTTTGGCAGGCATTTATAGTTTCTCCATTGTCTTCAGTAGCCAGCGTGCAGATCCAAATTATACTTTATGGATGAAACAGACCACCTTAAACATGATCCTGTTCACTGCTGGCAGCCAGCAGAGCAATCAGCATGAGGAAATGATATAATCTTTTTCTCTCCATATTCAAGGTATCATATGTGTGTGTCTTCAAGATTTTCATCAGTCGCAGAGAGTACCTGGTATAATAAAGCAGATGTTGTTGATCCAAAAGTTTATTAGAGCTTCAATGTCTGTTCTTCTGTCTTCGGAATTGTTATTGATGCTATTAAACCAGCAGCCATAGAATAAAACACCACAAATAGTGATGTCTGTTTGCACCTCAACAGTCTGTTCATTATACTACCAAACTCCTAGATCTTTAGCTTTTTTAGTGGGAACTATGGATTCCCAAGCATTAGTGCCATAGCTCCCATTTGTTACTGTACGGAATTGGGTTATTAGTTGAGGGGGTAAGAACCCACCTCAAGTAATAATAACAGTCCTTGTCAGGGTGAACTCTTAGAGTCGCTATATTGACCTGATCTCAAACTCCCGGGGTAGCTACGACACAGAGAAGACAGCCTTAACTTAGAGGCAATGCGTTAAGTATTTATAAGAGTTTGTCAGAACTGACAGAGTTTCACTCCACGGAATTCCACAGAGGTACCTAAAAACTCAGCGAGATTTTGCGGAGTTCCGCGAGCGGCAAAGTTTGGTACGTCACGCTGCTCGCACTGATTTTTAGCGCCAGGAGCTTGTACCACGCTGTAAAATCAGTGTGAGTGGCACCACGTGGCATGCCAGAGGGCGCAGCTTCGTTCTGCCGCTCGAGTAGATTTTCTACTATATCAGCAGCTTTCTCAACGTGAGCGGCAGCTTTCTCAACGCGAGCGGTAGCGACCTGCTTAGACCACCTGCATTGAGAAATCTCGCCGGGAGCCAGTCTAGCGCTCAATTTTCTCGTTTGCGCACACACCAGAAAAAACTAAGCCACATGGCAGTTGGCGGATCTTTTCTGGAACTCCGTGCTCCAAGCGGAGGGTGGAGTGGGCAAGATTCCGCGAACTCTGCCGGAGAAGCAGTGTTTACTGCCCACCGTTAGTATTTATGCAGTACAAAAACAGTAATAAAGTAGAAATGCAAAACAATAAAAACCGTAAAACAAATGACAAAACTAGTGTGAAATTGGTTACGCAAAATGAAATCAAAATGACAAATAAATCCAGCAATGGGAACCGGACATATGCATGTTTTAAAGTTTTAAGTAGAAATAGCGCCAAGAAGCACAAAGTGACAATGATAGTCAATTGTTGCAGTAGAACAGGACCTAGATGCAACTTGACACTGACCGCAATGCAGTGTGGATTGGATACACTATCCAGGTTCATCCTGGTCAAAGATTTTACCTTCTGACATTAGTCCTTTAAGTTCCAATTCAACACCTGAATACTCTTCTAAAGCCCCCGAGGCCTTGAGGGGAAGCACTTAGGGGCTTATTTACGAGGAATTAGTGTAGAGCAGTGCCTCAACTCTTCTTGCTCCACTGCCCTACGCCAATGTGAAAGGGCAGGAATGCACCGTATTTATGCAATACGGTGCATTCCTGTCCTTTACCCCTGCGCTGGCGCATAATTGACTGCCTAGTGCCAATGCAGGTGATGGAGCAAGGACTCACAAATGAGACTTGCTCGGATGCAATCTTCTCAAAGTATTTATGTATTAAACTTGTATTGTTCATACTAACTCTTGCATACACAAACATAAGTAGCAAGGAAGCTTGCCTATGTGTTTAAACTAACAAATAACGCTTGTCTATTCTAAAATGGCTGCTAAAACGGGGGAACTTTACTGCGCATGTCTCAACCATATCACGTGGTGTGACGTCTTTCTTTGCTTGGTGGGAAACTCTTGCTTCTGCGCAGTGTGCATTAAAATGGCTGTTTTATGTTTTCACGTGCTACAGCTTGCTCTTGTGTTGCAATTAAACTGTGGTATTCTAACGCTACTAATGCGGGATAGAATTTATAATTAAATGGGAATAGAGTAGAAAGAGTGGGTATACAGTGAAACATTTTATTTGTGATTTTAATATTTTCTTCTTTGACTTTTATTTATTTAGATCCTTCTCCCACCTCGCCGCCAAGACCTGGAACACCCTCCCCACCAACCTTCGGCAGACCCAAGACCTACTGGCCTTCAGAAGACTCCTCAAGACCTGGCTCTTCGATCAGTAGCGGCACCACCCCCCTCTTCCCCCAGCGCCTTGAGACCCTCGCGGGTATGTAGTGCGCTTTATAAGTGACATGATTGATTGATTGATATTAGTTCGTAAAATTTGGGCCTGGGGTTGGTGAACTGAAAACTCGTGTGACAATGGTTCTGCGCATGCTCCCTGAAGGCTGCCCAGAGAGAGAAAAAGATGAAGTCAACCTGGACGTCGTCCAAGGCCATGACCTGATGGCCAATATTGCTGTACATAAATGTCCTCACGAAAATGTAACAATGTACCTGAAGAATGTATAACACTTTGTCATGAGACGGGTGGGAAATAAAGCAAATGTATTAAATTGATGGGCGGTATTTTAAAAACAAAGAGCTTTCAGAAAATGAATTAAATCAATATGGTGTGAGGATCAACCCCCTGTCCCTGTCCAATCAGAAGTAGTGGTCCCATATTTTTGCAACATTAATGGGAGGTACATGGGCGTAGAAGGGTATAATAGATATAGAATTGGTTAATTAGTTAGAGCTTACTCTCAGAACGCACAGAAGAGTTCCAGACCGCTAAGCTGATCGATTGCAGACTGAATCCCTGTCCAGAAGAGGTCCTGAGGAGGGGGCGGCGGAGTCCATTAGAAGGGAGACACGGGAGAATCGAGGAGAAGCGAAGTACCAGAGAGGGGAACGACGCAGGCGTCGTTGATAGAGAGGTCACCGGTCCTGTCCTGATCCGGGAGGAGGTCTTTGCTCTTCATCCTTCCAGGGTCCTATCTTTTCCAACTCCTTGTCAGGGGGTTTGGTTCTCGCACTTTAGGTAAATATAAATGCAATTCTTAGTTGCACTGCTGTCTCTATCTTCTCCTTTCCTAATGGACCGTCATTAATCGATAATTGATTATTATGCTTCACCCTTGATATGCGATTTGAGTATCATGTGGTTCTGTATTTTACTCTGCTAAATCTCTAGATAAACATTTTAAAACTTCTTGACTCAGTGATTACTTCAGGATTATGAATAGTAATGAACGTCACTCATTTTAAACTTCCCAATTAGCAAAGGATTCATTGGTAAGTCATTACTCTTCAATCGGAAAGTAATTGGTAGCAGGGATTTTGATAAAGAGTACCAACTGACCCCCAGCGGAAATTGCTAGCGTAGTATGAATGTATGGGCCCAAGTGAGTATTTTGTGTATGAATGCTCGTTGCTAGTAACCCGCTGGATCACAGGTACCTTTGCACCATGGTGCAAGGGTGTCTGTGTTGTATACAGAAGGGGTGCCTTTCTGCACAAAAACAATCCTGAAGGCGTATTCCTCTTTCTATGTGTGCTGCAGAATGCAGCACACTTGTAAAGAGGAAAAAACTAGGAGAAAGACAAATCTTTCTGCTCGTTACATAAGGTTTTGGCACTTCCCTAGGTTTATGTGATTAAGTAAATATCTGGCAGGGTCAACATCCGTGGGTGTTGAATGGAAAAACCCACAGCTACACCCATGGAACGTCTCCCTGGCACAGAGTAAGGCAACGCAGTGACTTGTTCTACTTTGTTCTACACCATATCTGTGAGGCCATTCAAAGCCACGCAAAGTATGATTTGGTTGAGAGGTTTGCACCCCCGGAGCATCAGAAAAAGTGATGCTTCGGTGGTGCAAGCCTCTCATAAATAAACCCCTTAGAGATTAACAGGGTCGCAGGTAAAGGTGAATTGGAGGGTCCAGTCCAGGTCAAGTTGCCATTGGTCAGCTGGGCAGTTGCAGGAATATGCCTCTTGTAGGTTGTTGTGTCTCTGTAGCTTTAACTGGAGCTCAGCCCTGTGACGTTTACTTCTTTGTCTTGGAATAAAGAGAAAGAGCAGGTCTAGTCTCTTAGGCTCTTCTCAGGTTGCAGTCAGTAGGTTCAATCCTCTTCTGATATTCCATGTTTTCAGGAATGTTCTGAAGTAGGTGCCTGGAGATGCCACATTTATGCCTGGCACGAACTAGTGGACCGGAATGACCCTGGGGGCTGCCTTAACCAATGGGGTAAAGGTTTCTCTGGGCTAACCATAACCACTTTGGGCATTTTCAAGAAGATCAATGTCTTCGACCACACTAAACGTGGGCTCTGAGGGCTGGGTTTGTTTGTCTTCCCCAATCTAACACTTAAATCCAGTTTTAGACAGTCCCTGTAGCTCCAACAAACTCAGATACAGAAGATTGGTAGAACAAAAGTTGAGCTTTCAGCAACCAGACAGGGGATACACACAAATTGTTTTTGATATTTTGTTTGCATCCTTTGAATTGCGCCAGAAATATCATATGAAAAACCCTAGCACACCTGTTAAGCAGGTCTTGACACTCCAGCAAGGTCTGACATTCTGATGTTAACAAGAGACACATTTTGATGGAGGGCGGTGTGTCTGGGGCAACAAAAGAAAGGTGCAGGCCTGCGTGTTAGCTACATCTTCACATGACAGGGTAGGCCTCTTTGAAGTTAATCAAGACCAAGGGCAGAACAACACCTCTCCACACCCAAGCCTTTTGTCCCTATCCTGGTAGCAAGATCACACCTCATTCACGCCTATTGAAATGCTAATTACTGGCTCGCAGAAGTGGAAGAACAAAATGCAGATTTCGTTTCCAGGGATTTCAGGCAGGGCAAAGGTAAAGTCATCTTTTAAACATATGTATTACAAATCTGACTTCACCAGAATTGAACTTGTAATAATATTTCAAAAAGTCCAAAAACTAAATGTGTAGCTTTCTTCTAGGCAGAGATAACATTTATTAAACTTAATATTGTATCCCAATGCTTTCCTATGGTACAGCCAACCCTGCTACATTGAAACTAGCTTCAAGGTTTTTCTCACTGTAAGAACATGTTTAACATTAAACATTTGTAAGTTGTGCTTTTAAATACAATGCACCCTGCCTTATTGGCAATAAGGCTTAATTAGTGGCGGCATGCAAATATTTAAAAGGGATTTTTAGGCTTGGCAAAAAGAATTATTTTGACAGGTTGAATTTGCAGTTAAAATCTGCATATCCATGCTAAAGGTGGCAGGCCTGCAGTTATGTTTACATTGTCACTGTATATGGCACATTCGGTGCTGCAGTCCAATTGTGATATTTGACTTTCAGGCCTTATATACAAGGGACATATAGGTAAGTTGAATATGCCAACCAGGAGTATACCAATTTTGCCACGTTAAAAGGAGGAGCGCAAACACTTTACCAATCATTAATAGAGCTAAAGTGCACAGAGTTCTATAGCTTCCAAAAACAGGGTTCAGCAAAAGGCAAAAAACATGGGGTGACCCTGTAGAAAGAGCAGATTTCCAACACTTTTTCACTGATCAGGTTCCCTTGGCTGCTTAGTTATATCACATTAGTCTTTGCAACAATTAGCAGGAGAAGATGATGGTCATCCACGAATCAATGTCCTCTCCCTCTCTGCTCCTTGTCCGATATTGATTTTGATCCACTTTTAATGTGAGATAGAGGTGTGTATCGTTTTGCATCTGAGTAATAATTCAGGCTCGTCTTTTGAGGAGCTGGGAAAGAGGGCTCACATGTAGATTAAAACTTATCACTTTGCAGAGATGGAAGTAACACTGCCCAGGTCTGCAGCCTAGAGTCTATTGCAGAGGGACTTCTAAAAGCAGAGACAAGGCTGGGATGAAGCTCTCCCTATCTCTCTGAGGCCTCTCAACAGGAGCAAGAATTGCTATCATCTCTTCAAAGAACGCTACACTTCAAAACAATATCTATTGCACTCATGCTAGATCCATGATTTACAAATAGCATTATATGCATTCATGCATTTAACATCAAATGGTGCTGAGAGGTCTTGGAGTACTAGCGGGCAGATTATTTCACTCTCTGCTATTTTGATCATTTTGTTCCAGACTCACATTAAGACTGTCTTGGTACATGGTTGAGGCATAAAATAGGGTGGATTGGGTGGAAAAGGAAAGATTTAAGCAGCCAGACTGGTCCGCCAACAGTTTGCTTGCACATTACCCAGCATTGCCAGAGCTATGATGAGCCTACGGTTATCCTCACTATTAATGACACTTAGTAAAAATCATTTTATGAGAACCCCTTTTCATACCCTTGAGTCTCCAGCAATCCACATAATTCCCACTACTCTGGTAAATGCTTTTTTCTTGAAAATATCTTATATAATTTGTTCAAATATACTTCTGTTTATTTTCAATGTAGTACTTCTATATGACTCAAGGTATGCCACGTGTTTTCACCTACTTTTGTGGCAGTGCCTGTGCCCTCTTTATCTAGCAGTTTTGCCACCCTATAGGCCCTTGTCTCTTCTGCTGCCTGTGCTTTACTTATATGTGATGAGACATCACCCACCTAATGGAAGAAGGATCTGTTATCCTTCTGGTGCTGGACCAACTAGTCTAGTTAGATGTGTTAAGATGGCGGAAGATGGTCCTGTTGTATCACCTGACCTACAAACACAAGTAGACCTGACCGATTCTGAACAGCTAAATATATTCTAAAGACACCTGAGGAGTTTATAAGAAATTTCAAAAACTTCCTCCAAGGCAAGGCACACTACCACTGGCCTAGTGTCTAATTGTTCAATTTCAAGAGAAAACGTCAATACACCACATCTCATATGAAAGAAAAGATTTTGTGTCCACACAAATTTGTGAAAAAGTGTGAGAAAAGTAAAGATGGTACCTCACGGTAGTAACACCAAGGGGGGCTTGCTGGTTGGTACTCACTAGCTCACCTGACCTACCTGCTCAAGCATCTTTGCTGGTGAGACCTCGTTGTAAGCCTTTCAAGCATCCGTCAGCTACTTGGGGACCTTGGTGCCCCTATTTTTCCATTGTTGCATTGTTCGTATCATTTTCATGAGCTGACATGTGACCTATAGAGATCTCTTAATATCCCGATTTTCTTTCCTCTGCACAACAAGTTTGCACATCTGCCACTGCTTTGTCCATGGTAGATGACTGTGGTGAGGTTAGCTATCACTGTTTTCATTCCCTCTTTCAAGGCCTCTAATGTTCTGAGGTAGGTTCTATGCCTATAGACATTTTCATTTACTTTGGTGGATTCTGACACAGCCTTTCTCGCCTCCCTCTCCTCTCCTCTCTCACCCCTTCCCCCTCCTTTCCCTGCCACTACTCTATCAGATGTTCCTCCTTCCTCACGTGTTTTCAACTTCCTTGCCCGAGGTACCAGGTTTTTAAATTAAATTGAAACCTTCCTGAGCCTGCCAACATACCTCGATGCTCAGGCGAGATACAGGAGTAGTTGAGTGGCGGCACTTCTGGAGAGCAGGGGGGGTCTACAGTTGGTCCCACATGTGTCTGTTTTCTTGACCTGAATATACCAAGAAAAGGGTCAAGCAAATAATATCTGGACATTTCTTGTTCAGTATTTGTAAATGTTTTGAGCTTGGCAGGTTTGCTGATGTCAGATGTGTATGTCTGAGACAGTGTTGCCCGAATTGCCTCTCCTCTTTCTTTTGTTCCCACAGGTCAAACCAACATCCTGCACATCTTAGTGGGCAGAGCATCTAGACAGCAGGTTCCACACCCAAAAGAATACAGGCAGAACACCTTCAGGTGCATCCAGCACAGTGCAGATACACCATATAGTCATGTATCATCGCACTTGCAACAGCACTCCCCTCCAACTACACAAGCATACAACACTACACATATAAGAGTGCACTCCGCACCCATGGGCATTGATGAGCTCATAACAGCATACACTCTAACCAACAACCCACACTCATGAGAGATACACAAACGACTTTGATCATATGCGAGGAGTTGTATGTCCCTGTGCACAAAACTTTCCACTGGGGAGCAACACACGGCATCCAGCAGAACACATGAGTCCTGACCACACATCCAGCATAGCACAGATAATGTCCATTATCGGGTACAATACTAACATTAATAAACAATCAGAACCCCCAACAGAACACATTAGACAGTACAATACCTACCCTTCCAACATACCTCGAAGGTACCATATTGTTGAACCAAGCACACAACAGCACCACACTCTTTAAAATCCATACCACTCCACAACAATGCATAACACACCAAATTAACAGTTAGTCTGGCTAAGGCCTCTAAGATGTCATTATACTCTTAATCACCTCAGACAAATCTTTCAAGCCAGGCAGTGCCAGTGTGCATTCCATTTCTCCTGGGTAATGTACCCGAATTGATAAATACCTCCAACTAAACACACCTAACACTTCTAACCAATTGAAATCACATGCAACCACAAATTTACAGGAAAACAGTGCATTACCCATACCTACAACCCTGATGCACCCAGAAATCATACTCCTGTCAGTGATAGGATCCCAAGAAAGAAGCACTAAACTACCTGGACTCCAACAGTGCTGCCAGGGCAAACTAATGCCAGAAAGCATCCATTACAAATCTCCGTAAACTAACTAAAGATCAAAGGAACTTGTTTTGTCTATAAAGGTCGAGGACCAAAAAGCTGGAGCTTGCCACAAATGTTTGCAAAGTGGCTCAGTGAATTCAATTCTCACATCTGGGATCCATAGTTCACAAGCTGGCATCCATGCAGGCTACCTCAGCCATCTATCCTCAGATTTCTTAAGTCTGTACTTTTAAACTGGGTGATGGTAACACTTATTTTTTACAGCACTTGTAGACAGTAGGAAATGTAGTAGTAAGTGCTATATACAAACAAGTTATCAGAACAGAGTCCAAAAAGGACCATGCTAATTTGAAAGTAGCCAAACATTATCGGAAGAGGCAGGAGTTTCGGAATTTAAGGGAAGAGGATTTCTGGCGCAGAGACAGAGGGGGGAATTCCTTCCATAGGCTTTAGGGCACGTGCGGTAACCCCTGCTGAGCACAGCTGCAAAGGGGGCTGTGGAGACTGGGCCAGCCGGGTAAGTGATTTCATGCACACATGCTGACATATAATGAAATTAAAGGATCTCTTTAGATGTGTCCCCTCTCCTCTTTAGATCTATTACCAGAGTGCAGGTCAGGTCAGGTGAATGATCAATCTGAGAGATCCTGGTAAGATGTATTGATCGGGCTTTGGCTCTTCAAGCCCACAGACCTGATGGGGGCGGACATCAGGAGCTTTATTACTTTGATCAAAACAGTTCACATCATTTTGACTAAAAAAGCAACTGTCCCTGAACCTTGAGCTGCAGCAGGTTGAAAGGCAGAAAGAAGGGACTCCTCTATGTGAGAGTGATTGAAGAAACAGCCCTTCTTGTCAGGGGGCCGGGCTTGCTAGCTGAAAGAAATCTAAGGGGCAGATTTACAAGCCCCTTGCGCTGCCATTGTGTCACTTTTTTTGTCGCAACGGTGGTGCAAACAATGCGGCCAATTTACAACATGACGCATCTAAGGAGATGCGTCACGTTGTTAAGCCCTGCGTCACATTATACCTGCGTCAGGTATAATGTATGCAGGGTGGGTGTTCCCACACAAAAAGCCATGTAGAACTGACCCAGTGAAATTTACAACATTTCACTACGTCACTCTACACCTTCACTGCGTTAAAATCCCTACGCATGCTCAAACCATGTGTAAGGAATGACGCAAGGCTTTTTAAATGGAACTCACCTATCTGTTGTTGCGCATTGCTGGAGTTGTGTCACTTTCATGAGCAACTCCAGCAATGCATCACTTTTGTGGCAACAGATGCGTCAGAATTTCTGACGCATCTGTCAATCCTTGCACCATGGTGCGCTGTATTGTAAATATGGCGCATCCATGGTGGAGCAATGGTTTCGTATATAGGCGCAGGGAAACTGACGCATCTGCACAGATTAGTCAGTTTCTTGTAAATCTCCCCCTAAATGTGTGCAATTGGTTAATCAGCAAATCTAAAGGCTGCTCAGGAGCCAGTATTGGAATTAATTGATACGATCTGGAATTTGTACTTTTAAATGGAAACCTACAAAAGGTACAGTCAACGTATTACTGACCAGGATTCAAATCAGTGACCATCCAGTTACAGACATCTGAAGTGATTGCATTAACCAACCGAGCTTTCCCGCTGATAAATTTAAGTTGCTTTTATTGTTTATTTAAGGTGTGAGCATTAAGGGGCATATTAGCAAGGGCTTTATCGCCGCTTTAGCTGCACTTTTTGCCGCTAAAGCGACGATTTTTTTATCGCCCTATCAGCAAGCTGTCGCTAACAGGTGTTAGCGACAGCTTCCAGGCGATAGCGACTGGTTTGGGTGCCGCTTTGCATGTCAGCGATATTTATCGCTAATGACATGCAAAGGAGGCGTTCCCAACCTAACAGCGACTGAAAGCAGTTGCTAACATACCTATCGCCTATTAGCAAGGCCCGCGAAGCGATAAAAACGCGCGCTAACCACGATTAGCGCTGGATTTTTACACCTGGTAGAAACCTGACTTAACAATTATAGTCTATGGGAGGTGGATTCTACGGTTAAGTCCCCACCTGCCTATTAGCGAGATTTCCCTTAGCGATGCGAATTTATCGCTGGAATTCTCGCGTTATTGCTGGGATTCGCCGCTATCGCTGGATATTTTATCGCATTGGAGATAAACGTTGCTAATAACGTGTTATCTCCGCGATAAAATCCAGCGATAGGCGGCGATAAACAAACGCGCTAAGCGCGGTTTGCGATAATTATCGCAAGTTGTTGCTAATATGCCCCTATATTTTACGTGGGCTTGCCTGTAGGTGAAAACCCAACAAAATAGTTACAGAGGGGCATGTTATCAAGAACGGCGTTAAAATTATCGGCGGTTTAGCGGCAGAAAACTGCAGCTAAAGCGGCGATAATGGGCTTGATAATATGCCCTGGAGAATTCCAATAGAAGCCCATGTTCTGGTGTCAACATGGGCTTCTATTGGAATTCTCAAGGGCGTATTATCAAGCCCATTATCGCTGCTTTAGCGGCAGTTTTCTGCCGCCAAAGCGGAGATAATTTTTAACGCCGTTCTTGATAATATGCCCCAGAATCTTTTGCTCTTTTTAGCCACGTCTGAGCCCACCCCACGCTCGCTGACCCCGCCCTTATTGTGCTCAGGATCACAGGTCCCATGCATTTGTTTATGCACTTTGGCCGCTATTTCCATCTCACCACGTCCTCACCGTGTGATGCCAGCTCTCCGCGACTGACTGTCTGAAAAGATGCAGATCTAATGTGCCATCCAGTGGCTCCGTGCGAGTTGGCGGATGTGCAACATAATTTTTTTCCTGTGATAAAATTTTTATTAAAAGAATGCCGCCAATTTATGGGGTTTCTTCCTCTCCTCGCTGATAGCAGACCCTCGGAACGGCATCCCAGGAGGTCCGGCTCTTCACTAAAGATAAGATTTGTGTGAAAGGTTCTCACGCATCCTGCTCATGGAATGGGACACAGATGGGGGAGTCTTGTAAATAAATAATGGGAAGAGACGGACGTACTAATCTCTCTCCCCCGGGGGTCTGCAGGGCCTTTCTGCCGAGGTTTCTAAAATGGCCGATCATTACCCCCTCCCCCTGGGACGTAGACGACTGGCGGCTGAAACCGGGCAGATGGGCAGCCCCCTTCCCTGACTTCACATATGCTGCCCTAGGAAAGCATCGTTACGTTCAGGAATATGACATAATGATCGATTAGGCGTTTTATGGGCCCCCACATAGTATAGATTTGTACATTAAAGAGGAAGAGGGTTTAGGCGATCAATTGAAAAAGCTTGTATTTTCAACAAATGTTGAAATGGGGTGTGTTTTAGATTTCCAGTTATACAAAATATGTATTAATGCTTGAATAACAGTGGCCTAAATTCAGTTATCTGCCGCTTTTTATAGGTGCTCAGCAGCTTTTAATTACCTGTGATTCCTTAATAAATATTTTTTATTTCGCAAGCCTTTGGTTGTGTTGTAAAGTGAGATATGATGTTTTCAGGTTGATCTGCAGGGATATAGCTCTTACATGAATTTAGGACATGAAACACATCAAGCTGGCATGTCCTGCTTAGGGGTGTGCGAAGTAAAATTGTGTTTTCCTTTCAAAAAATGCTTTGATCGTTCTCATAAGTACGAAAACCATATGATTTGCCACAACTTTAGCTTAAACATGAAAACTGGGACTTTTGCTAGTATGTTTTACTCAAATGTTATTTGAGTCGTTTCACTGGAGAAGCTATATAAGCAACGAACGTCATTACAGAAAAAAAATATATATATATCTCAGCGTGCCACAGTTTGAGAATACTTGTACTAACATGTTAAGAAAGTGTGCACTCGCATGCGACATTCTTTGCGAGTTACTGGCACAACATGCTCTCAAAAGTAAGCACAAGAAAAAGCTATGTGAGTGTACAAAATGCTTGTGAATTGCTGGTGCCAACTAACCAGTGGCGAAGCCAGTATGTCGTGGGCCCCAGTGCAAGGAAGGAAATGTCTGAACTGTGAAATACAATAATCAGGATTAAGTGGGCCCCTCGGGCATCAGAGCCCTTGTGCCACTGCACCTGCTGCACCAATGGAATCTACGCCCCTGCAACTAGCCCTACAAGTGTATTTTTTTTGCGGTTTTATATAGTACAAACTTAACCCGAAGGTATTTTGGCGCTTTACATGAGCACCAGGGGCCGTTTTATAGTAAATGTGCATTTTCATTGTTTGCGCCTGGCGCACCTTCAAAAAGGTGCACCGGGCGCAAACAGTGAAATGCACCCTATTACCATGAATGCGCTGCCCCCAGGGCAGCTGCGAACTCGTGTTGCCCTGGGGGCAGCGCATTCCTGTGAAAAACGGAACGGCTGCTTTACAGCCTCTCTGTGTTTTCAAAGTAGAGGCAGCAAACCGCCTGCACTTTTGAAGGGGATTAGAGATCCCCTTGCAGGCGGGTTCAGTCACCGCCTGCACCTGCCTGCAAGGGGACGTCCGGGGGGGGTCCCTGGGTCCCTCTTTCCCCCTCCAGAGGTCTGCCATCAGGCGGTACACTGACAGTGCGCCACCTTTTAGATGGTGCATTCTCAGTGCACTTCCTGAGGGCTTCTTTGCCTCTGCGCCCGCTTCTGTGATACAGCGCGGGTGCAGAGGCAAAGAGATTCCCTCATTTGCATGTGGCACCCCCCAATGCAAATGTGGAATGCCCCCTGCAGATAGTGCTGGCGCTTAATGTGCGCCATTACTATCGGTATTATAGAAGGAGCCGCACTAGCAGCTGTGGCCCCTTCTGCCATACCAAAGTGCCCCGGGGGCACACAAAGCAGGCGCATACGCCCATTGTGCCCCCGGGGCACTTTATGTAATACGGCCCCAGTGAAGTTACATAAGGACACATTCATTTTTGGTAGGCACGGGGAGATTAAGTGATTTGCCCAGAATCACAGGATGTTGATCCGATGCCAACGCTCGAACCTGATTCCCTAGCTCCAAAGTAGGCAGCTCTGGCCAATAGGCCACAGGAAAAGCAGGAAACTCCATGAGCTTCACATAGGCAAATAATTGGGAACCGCACAATACAAAGTTCACGTCATAACATTTTTTGAACAGTCCTAGCAATGGTCGTTTTTACAAATAATATCCCTGCAGTTTAAAATTGAAAGCAGCGTATGCTGACCACGGAATGCAGCCGCAATGCTACAGATAAAAGCTGTAGTCCTGCGAAGCATCGAGTCCTGGAATCATGCAAAGCACAGCATGGCTGATCACAGCAGCGCGTCCAGTATTATAAACAGAGCTCTGCAGATCAAAGACACGTTTTCTGTCCTCATCCAAACCTCAGTCCTGCTAAACAACATGTCCTGGAATCATGCAAACCACAGTCTGGCTGATCACAGCCGCATGTCCTGGATCCATGCAAACACAGCTCTGCAGAACAAAGCCACATGTTCTGGCCTCACGCAAACCTCAATCTTACAAAACAATGGAGTGTCATAATTTTGGTTCCACCCTACACGTCAAAAACGCAATATCTATGTGCACTTAGCACTACATACTTGTGTGTCCTAACGTTATTAATGTAAAGTATTGCACTTAAATCCAGTTCTGAAATGTATTCACTGTAGAACTCGAAATTCATATATACCACATGCCTTAACCTTATTAAAATGAAATGTAGTCCTTAGAGATTGGAAACAATCATTCTCACACTATTAAAATATATTTACTTTGGAAACTAGAAAGATTTTTGTGCACTAATGTTTTCACAGTAATATTCATAATGTAGTTCTATGTCGCACTTATATTCATGCATTTAAAGTTATATGACATTTACTTAAAAGTGCAACATGAATCTAGTGCTGAATTTATGTATTGACATGTGCCTTTTATTTGTACTTATATGTTCACAAATAACACGTATTAATGTGCACCATTGAATTATACATTTAAATGTACCTAAGAAGGCCTATATTTCTTTCCACATAAATGCTGAGGGCAGATTACAAGCCCTTTGCGCCACTTCTGCGTCACTTTCAACATGGGAAAATTGACGTAAAAGTGGGGCGCAAGGGGCTTGTAAATCTGCCCCTGATTATTTATTCTGCTTGCTTGTTTTTTTTTTTTGCAGGTACGTTCACATGGTTTGTTAGTTTGAGAAGGGGTGTAACACTGTACTAGCGATAGAGAGCCTGAGACAAGGACATTGACAAAGAACATGGAGAGCCAGAGCGTTAAATTGCAGTAATGTATCGAGGTGTAGCAGGTGCCCTAGGGTGACGTCGTTCACATGATTAGTCTTGGAGAATCTACTATTGTTGCATCTCGCAACGTGAAAATGGAAAGGATAATGGAGTCCCTGATGGTGTGATCAAGGGGTGGTACGCAGAAGATTTGTGTGGTATTAACTGGTGTTCTCACAGGTTGATGTTGGCCTCTTTTTTTTGGACTTTGAGAGGTGCAGCCTATTATGCTTACCCTTTTGATTCCTTGCTGAGTGTGGCTCAGGCTAGCACTTCATTCCCTATCCCTATAAGACTGCTGACTGAGATTCTGAAAGGCTGACACCTTCCCGTATTTCTCAAAATTATTTATTTTTCTGCTTTTTCCCGACTTTTTGAGACTTCTCATGATTTAATCACTTTAGATGATTTCAGATTTTAAATTATATGACTTTAGATATTACTTATGTTTAAAAGAGAAGATCGAAAACTCTTCTCTGAGGATCAGATTCTGCTGTTAATTTTGCACATTGATGTGACTGAACTTCTTGTTTGTCTCATACTGATGTAGGTTTGGCTATACAGTTGTTATTCTGGATCTTTACAGCATGGTATTGAGATTCATTTACATTAACCTAACTGCTAACTTTGTAATAAAACTTTTGACTTTATTTACTGATTCCTGGTCCTTATTGTGTAGCCAAATGTCAACTCCCTTCACCTCTCAGTCGACAAAGAAAGATCCATCGGAAAACCAATAGCATGCGGGTGGCCCAGTGCTGGATCAACATGTCCTGGAATTATGCAATCCACAGTCTGCCTGATCACAGCAGCATGTCCTGGACCCATGCAAACACAGCTCTGCAGACCAAAGCCACATGTTCTGGTCTCATGCAAACCTCAGTCCTTGAAAGCAGTATGCTCTGGATTCATGCAAACCACAGTCCTGCGGACAAAAGCAGCACTTTGTGGTGAGGTGATGCAATCAAAGTCCTACACTGTAGAGACGCATGTTCTGATCCTGTATACAACTAAATACAGATGACAATTGAGGACCATGAGGCATTTTTAGCCCACTCGGTTTCCTGTTTGCATTAAATTCATCGATTTTGCTTTCTCTCCAGCTTTGGCTTCTTTCTGGATTTTTAAATTTTGTATGCGAATATACATATCACCTGCTTGATGTTTAGTTAAAATCGATGGTAGAAAACTGCAACCAGCACAAAACCTCATGGCACGAAACAGTTAATTTAATGAAAATGGCAAAATACCACTAATCCTTGGAGAAGGCGAAGGAAGGATGGATTCCTGACATTTTCAAAATTTGCACAGGGACAGGGGCTCCTCTGAGCTGTCCCTGTCCTCTTTCACTCACAAAAATAGCAGCAGAAGAGGGTCAGGTCAGAGCAGTGGCTGCTGCTGCTGAAGCTTGGAATGGTGAGGCTCGGATTTGCCTTTGGGTGGGGGCATGTTAGGGGGCACGGCACAGCATTATTTGGAAGGCCAGTCACCATTTCCTATGCAAATCTTTTTTTCAAAAATTGGAATAAAATGATGCATTTTCCAGCACATAGCTAAAAGCGAATTCACCCTAGACAAGGGGACCACCTGTCCCATAAAGCCTGTTCATTTCCCTATATGTTGCATATCTCCCTGATGCTTACCTATGCCTTTATTACACTGCACCGAGAAGTACTTATTGAAGCAATAGTTTTTAAACATGAGCCATTAGTGAAATAACTTAGAGGCAAGACAGTTGTCATGTAGACCCTGTACGTGAAACAGATTATTATAGAGCATGTTCTGAGCAACATGATCAATACCTTTGGGGCGAGTTCTTGCAGTCTGCAGCGAAATGCACAAAGGTAAAAACCAAAGCCTTATAATAGATACCAGGGGGGCGTGGCTTCGGCGCCAACGAAGATGGCCGACCTGAAGCGGAGCTCCGTGACCGAATGAGGAGGTGAACTCCTGCTTGGCGATACCCTGAGCGCCTCGGACCTTTCAACTGCGGGAAACGATGTATGAACACTAAGGGCATATTTTCACTGTTTTTACCGCATTCTTAGGTGAGCGCTAGAACTCTATTTTTGCATCCCTGATGCCGCGATAATACTTGCGGCAGCCATTTTGTCTCTCAAATCGGCCGGCAGGCACTCCCCTTATGCTGTGCTTTCTCTCCAGTCTTGAGAATTTCCACCTGCAGGACACATTCTGTGAGGATTAATGGCGTGTTTTGCACTTCTAGGTGAGCGCTAAAGGCATTATTTCTTCTGACCTGATGCCGTGATAATGCTCGTGACCACCATTTTGTTTTTCCACATTGGCTGACAGAAGCTCCCCTCATGCTGTGCTTTCTCTACAGTCTTGTGCTTCAAGTAGCCAGAGCTTTTTTAAGGCTATTTTTCAGTTTTACAATGTGACTTTCTCCTTCCTCTCATGTGTCCTATATAATATATAGCACCTCTTCTGGGAACACTCTACTAAAAGTTCGTTTTCCTGTTTGCCTCTGAACTTTTTGATTAATATTTTTTCCTCAGCTTGCCTTTTATATTCAAAGTGTACCTGTTTGGTTTTATAATCCATGGCAAAACCACGCTCCACTCATGGCGCTATTACTCCCTCTAGTTCTACTTCGCTAGAAGATTATAATCCTTTACTATATTGGGAGACAACATCGATGAAATGGACTCAAGCTCTGCTGCCACAGGAAATATGTCACCCTCTGTGCCTCGCAATACCTCAAAACAGTCGTCTAAAATTCCTGCTGCCTCATTGTCTGTAACAGGTAAACGCCTCAAGAAAGACCCACCCTCTCCTTCTAATTCTTCTGCGACAATCTCCATGGAATTGCTGTTGGAGGAAATTCGTGCTCTCAAACCCTATATGGAAGATACAAATACATGTCTCCAAAATCTTAAATCCAACTGGTCCGCTACTGACCAAAAGATTACTCTCATGGAGCAACGTGTGGACTCTATTCAGGGTCTGGCCAATCAAGTTCCTCCTCTGCAGTCGGAGATATTGCGCCTGCAACAACAAGTGGAAAATTTGGAAAATCGCAATAGACGTAATAATCTGCGCATTTATGGAATTGCAGAGGGTCTTGAACGTACAGATCCTCTCTCCTTTTTTCAATCTTTTCTTCTGAAGCTACTGAACCTCCCTGAAACCCCAAAGTTGAATATTCAAAGAGCTCACCGCTTGGGTCAAGCTCCAAAATCTTCATCTTCCTCAACTAAACCAAGGGGCGTTATCCTATACTTCTTGGAATATACTGATCTACTTAAGGTTTTACACGCTGCCAAACTCAAAGGAAAAATCTCTTGGCAAGGTTCCAATTTATTTTTTGCTCAAGACTATGCTAAAGTAACAGCAGACCGAAGGAAGAAATTCTTGGACATGAGACCTGCTCTTCGAAATCTGAATGCTAGATATGGTTTGTTTCACCCCTGCCTTATGAAAGTGACTTATAATAATAAGACCATCACCTATGAAGATCCAGCCTCGCCTACAGCACTTCTTGGAAACCTGCAGAGAAGAAAATATGGAAATTCCTCGTACATCAATGTTTTGATTATCTTCTTGTTGTTTACTATGTATACGGATTTTAGTCATGTTGCTTCTTTGTTCCTATTGATGTTTGTTCTACCTCATATAATCAATTTTCCTCTTCCTTGGCAGGTGTGCTATATTGTGGTCCTCTATTACAAGATCCCCCCGTTTTTCCCGCCTGGAGGATGTTTCCTTTTCTCGTTCCCGACCTGGAGTTTCCCGCTTGGTCGTGCCGTCTTCCTTATGTGGCTCCACCACCCCCGTGTTCAGTATATGTTTGTGGTATGTTTTTTAGTCCCTCTTTTGTTCTTCTATTCTTTTCCTTCCTGTATTCCTTTCTATCGATGTCCTTTTCCGCTTTCTCTTACCTTATTTGCTCTGTTATCTCCCTTTCATACGTATTTTAAATTTCTTTTACATCCACTTCTTCCTCTCTATTTATCTTATTACTTCCTTTTCTCTCTTTCCATTATTGATCATCCTCTATATCATTATAATATACTTTTTCTCCTTTATATATATGCTTAATGCTGCTTATCTTAGTTTCATCTTACTGAGCCAGTTACTTATGTTACATTTTTGTACTTTACTACTCACAATTCAAATTAAGTTTTTCTTAATTGTTTTAACTATATAGATGTCGTTAAAAATTATATCCTGGAATGTTAAAGGTTTGGGCTCCCCCATAAAACGTCAACGAGTTTTATCGCATGTTGCTGGATTAAAAGGAGATATAGTTTTACTACAAGAAATACATGTGACAGATAAAGAAATTGCTAAACTCCGCAGACAATGGGTAGGTCAAGTTTATGCATCACCGGGTTCGGGCAAGCGTAATGGTGTAGCTATCCTTTGCCATAAGCTGTTTAGATATCCAACTTATACATCAGGAGGCAGATTCTGAAGGTAGATGGGTTTCAGTTTCGTTGCTTGTCAATAAAATTCCTTTGACTATTTTTAATTTATATGCACCCACCACCCCTGATAAGCTCTTTTGGCCTCAGGTCTTATCTAAACTGATGTTATTTTCCAATGATTATTTGATATTGGGGGGAGACTGTAATATGGTTGTGGACCCCTTTATAGATAGATGCTCTAAATCTAAATTTATTCCTTCCTCCATTCATGATCAGTTTATTTCTACTATAGCTCAAAGATCTCTTGTTGATGCGTGGAGATTATGTCACCCCACTCTTCATGAATATACTTATTTCTCACCAGTACATTCCTCACAATCCCATATAGACTATTTATTTATATCTAAACCCCTTACACAACACATTTCCCACTCTGACATAGGATCTATATTAATCTCTGACCATGCTCCTGTATCTTTAGATCTGGACCTACTTACTCCCATTACAGGAACCAGAAGATGGAGATTTAATAATGCTCTTCTCCTAGACCCTAAATTTACTCCCGCTTTTCAACAATTTGCAGAAACTTTCTTTTTAGAAAACGAATCCCCTCATACTTCCCCCTCAACTTATTTGGGACACCTTTAAGGCTGCGTCTAGGGACTTTATTATTTCTTTTGTAACCCAGAAGAGGAAGACATTCTCCCAAATCATACAATCACTTAGTTCGCGTATTAAGCAATTGAAACACTCCTACTACTCTACAAAATCCCAATCTATCCTGACTGAACTGATCCAAGCCAAATGTAATTTTAATAAACTCTCCACTGAATCTGCCAACCTATACTTACTTAAATCTAGTGCTAAATATTATAGTGCACAAAATAAAGCTGGAAATCTTCTGGCTAATTATCTCAAAATCAAAAAAGAACGTACCAAAATTGAATCCATTTTAACTTCAACTAACACTACAATTCATAAAAATGAAGATATTCTTTTAGAATTTACAAATTTTTATCAAAATCTCTATACTCCTGAATCCCCTTCTCAACAGTCTGATATTGATCACTTCTCTTCCTTGGAGGAAAACATTCATATTAGTGACATTCTTACCGCTATTCAATCTATTAAAAAAGGGAAGGCTCCTGGTCCAGATGGTTTTACCATTGAATTTTACTCTCACTTTTCCGTATTTCTTCTTCCCAAATTACATAATTTATTTAAGTATTTTATTTCTACCCAAAACTCAGGAGGATCTTTTCAGGAAGCTCTGATTTGTCTTATCCCAAAAGAAAATAAGGACCATACTTTTTGTAAAAATTATAGACCTATTTCTTTAATTAATTTAGATTATAAACTTTTTGCAAAAATTCTTGCCCTTCGCCTAGACTCTTTCTTACCCCAGTTGATTGGGAAGGAACAATGTGGTTTCGTCAAGGGACGCCATTTGTCTGATAATACAAGATTATTTTTTAATGTCCTCAGTAAATCTAAATCATATCAACATTCTTTAGCAGCAATTTCACTAGACGCTGAAAAAGCTTTTGATAGAGTCAGTTGGTCTTTTAATTTCTCTACACTTGCTTGGTTTGGTTTTGGCCCAAAATTCATCAACTATGTTTCTTTACTTTATTCATCCCCCAGATCCTTTATTTTAGCCAATGGTCTTGTATCCTCTTCTTTTCCTCTTTACAGAGGTGTTCGGCAGGGATGCCCACTGTCTCCCCTTCTATTTATTCTTGCCCTAGAACCTTTCTTAATAAGAATCCGATCAAATACTAATATTACAGGTTTTTCTTATGGTACTAATCAGTTAAAGCTTTCAGTGTATGCAGATGACATTTTATTATTCATTTCAAATCCACAATCCTCCCTTCCAGCTTTTTTGTCAGAAGTAACCAGCTTTGCTTTTGTTTCTGGTTATAAACTTAATGCTGATAAATGCGAGATCCTTCCACTAAATGAACTTTGCTTTCATGCTGATTTTTTAACTTCCTCTTTTCACTGGAATCCAGTTAAAATTAAATATCTTGGGATATGGTTTACTTCCTCTATTAAAGATACTGTTACTCTAAATTTAAAAGAACTTCAAGCATCCTTATCCTCTTCTGTATCACGCTGGCATCCTTTATTCTTATCCTGGTGGGGTAGATTAGATTCCATCAAAATGATGCTCTTTCCAGTGATTCTGTTTTATTTATCCAATATTCCCATTAATATCCCTAAATCTTTTTACAAAACTATATATAATATTCTTTCAAAATTTCTATGGCAAAATAAACAACCTAGAATGTCTCTTTGTAAGCTTAAAAAACCCAAACACATGGGTGGAGTTAATTTTCCAGACTTCTATTCATACCATACCTCATTTTTTCTGAAACACTCCTCCTTTTTATTGTCTGATAATAAAACTGACCCTAGCCTACATCCGCTATGGGTAGCTGTTGAAAAATCCTTCTTTCATCCATTTTCCTTTGAAGAATACATCTCCCTTTCCCACGTTCCCTTATCATTATATCTTCCCATCCTTAAAAATGCTCGTAAGATCTTCCAACCACTTTTCTCATCTGATCAAGATGAATGTTCACAATTTTTAAACTCATCCATTTGGTATAATAAACATATTAAAATCAATAACAGATATATTTTCTGGAAAGACTGGTTAACTTATGGTTTAAAATGGACTCATCAACTTTTTCAAAATGGCACTTGTATGCCCTTCCCAATAATACAGTCACATTTTTCTCTTCCCCTTTCATGCCAATCTAAGTATACTTCTTTAATAACGGCTGTCCAATCTTCTTATAATGCTTTACAGTCTTCTCCTATCTCCATCCCCCCAGCTCCTATTACAATATCAATTTTAACCGATTCCCCTCCCGCCTCTTTAATATATAAAAAGTTAATGGATATTCCTATCTCTCGTGATAAAACTGACGTGGATGCAGTTGGGAATCTGATTTGGGAGAATCCTTTCCTATCCCAATGTGGAATAAAGTCTGGACTAAGCTAAGGAAGTCATCTAGAGCAGCAAACACTACTCAAACTTTGTTTTTTATTTACAATAGACTTCTCATCACTCCAGCTAAATTACACAAGATTGACCCTACAATCCCTCCTACTTGTTGGTCATGTAAAATCCCTTTTGCTGATCTCAAACATATGCTTTTTGATTGTCCGGCAATTTACACTTTTTGGACCCAAGTTTGGCGACAAGTTACCGCTATCTGTCACTCCCATATCCCTTTTTCTTTTACACATATTTTTCTAGGCAGTATTTCTGAAGCCTGGTCTTCCTCCCCTACTACTTTTCATATCATTGATCTACTCATAGCTGTTGCCTTTCAACAGATTACAAAATCATGGAAAGATACTTCTATGGTATCTTTTCAAGTATGGTGGTATGGAGTTTGCTACAATCATAGATTAGATAGAGCCTATGTACATCCACACACACTTGCTACTAAGAGAGAAATACTTTGGGCGCCCGTAGCAGAATTCTTAACCATTTCAGCTAAAAAATTATCTACACATAACCCTTGCGTTGAAGAAGTATCCAATTCCAAACCCCTTGAGGTTTATAAATACTGTTGTTCTTGTTACCTAATTAATGTTTATACTGTTACCATAGAACAATCTAACAAAGAAGGTCGCTTATGCATAAATGTCATGTTTTGAAATATACTGTTTAATATGGATGTTATATGATCTCTCCCCTCTTTTTACCTTTCTCTCCCCTTATTTTCCCCTTCTTATGTATCTCTTCCCATTTTTTCAAATATTTTCCTTGCATTTTTCTGCATTTATGTATTTCTTTTTGAATTATTGTACTATGCTTAATTCCTTAACAAATAAACATCTTTAAAACTTAAAAATAATAGATACCAGATTACTGGTTGATCTGTATAAAGTGAAACTGGAATTCGTGGATAAATTAGGGCTTCCCCACTTAAATTCTGTGATTTTAGGGTAACGTTTTATCTCACCAAAACTCTTTTCCTTCATTATTGCATATGAAAGCACATTCAAATGTGTGCGTTCAGAATGCCAGTTGTACAAAAACCTATTGTGCTTGTTTTAATATGCTATGACATAACATTAATATGTCACATTAGAACACTGCTCTGAGAAGTACTTATTGAAGAGATCGTTTTTATACATGAACTACTAGTGAACTAACCAAGAGGTAAGACAATTGCCATGTAAGCCCTGTACGTGGCAATCAGCACAAACCTCGACAAAATAAAGACCGGTGGTACCTTGTGTCTCACTTCCACCCTCACTATAATAAACTGATCATTTGTGTAACAGCATGTCCTCCATGACCAGTGCTTAATTTGAGATGGTGGTTTCCGGTGATTGGCACCGGCACCTAATTGCCAACACCGGCACTTATGACAGCATGCCACATGGTGGCGCTGTTTGTTTTATTTAGAGATGAGCATAGCAGTTGTTTATTGATTCAATATACATTAAAAAGGAATAATACCACCCGAGCCACTCATAGCTTTGGGGGCCTGGAATAGTCTGAAGTGCCACACTTGTAGGAGTGTGGGTTTAGTAGGTGTGTTTATACTGTCACCGGCAGTGCTGACCAAGGCAATGGGTGCTGTAAGCTGCAGTGGCCTCCTGAGGAGGGCCCGGGCACTTATTTTTTTACAAATTAAGGACTGTCCATGACCAAAAGAAAAGCCAACACCAATCAATGCCAGTCCCAAACAAACCAGAAGATGAACTCGGGGGCCTCAAACGGGGCTTTTGTGGATCTCAGTGACAGCAGAATCATAACTATTAATGCACTCGTCAGTATAAAGTAATATTAGGGGAGGTGTCTGCATAAGGTGATATGAGCGTGAATCAAAGAACGACAGTGCAGAGAGTTGGAATACCAGATAATGCATGTACACGTGTAGTGAGAACAGCAATCGCCTCCTGCTGGTCCAACTTGCAGTCAATGTATTCCCCCATTCATCTCCAACCATTTTCACCTACTCTATTCTGCCACATAGACGTAATGTACCACTTTGCTACTCAATATAACTAAACTATAGCATGCGCCTCAAATTGCCTCTAGTGCTAGAGTCAGCGTGCTCTCATGACGCCTCTCCAAAGGCGTCATCACTCATACTCCACAGACACGCCCTCGTGCTCGCCTCATACTCACTGCACTGAAATGAATGAAAAACACAAACACAGGCTCTTAAGCCATGGATCAAATGAAAGGGTTTAATTAAAGTTTTAAAACCTTTAAGAAGGCAATTTAATTGATATTACTGTGAGGATTAAGGAGAGGAAACCCATGAGACTCACAAAAATATGTGTTTAACAAACAAACATAATGCGCTATCTGTCTCATACATCTAAGAACAAAAAATCAGAAATATTTCAGAAATATTTGGCAGATCAATTTGCTGTTGGTTTTTTCATCAGTAGACAAACAAAAGATCACTACAAATAGTCAAATTTAATATTGAAATATTGAAATTCTAAACAATTGTGCTATTGTTGCAAGTTAAGAGCACAAGGTATTGTTGCCTTTTTTTGGTTTCTGATCTGGCCTACGCATCAGTTTGGCACAAGCCGTGACGTGAGGCTGATCACATCAGGACAGGACCTGATACTAACTGGGTGTCAGTTCAGGGAGATAGTGCTGGCTCAGGCAAACTTTGGTTGTTCTAGTCATTTTGTCACATTGCTCTCTGCGAGGCTAAGATCTACACATATTTATTTATTTTTTCCCCAGTACGGTGTTCTAAAACGTTTCAGGAACAGACAGCCGTAAAAACCTCTCACCTCATGGTCCACAGGATTGGGAGCTGCAACACACCGTCTGTAGTCTTCAAGCTAGCGTACTTATGCACCAGCAGTGCGCAACAACACCACCACCAGATCTGCTCTTGACTGCCAGACAGTCAGTGACTGTGAAACATACATGCGCGACGCACCGGAGTTAACGGCATCCCTCAGAAAGCACAGCACTGGAAGCAGACACCTCAAGTCTGTGTATTGTGTCTTCAAAACTCCTGATGACAAACTGCACAGACTCAGGGCCTTATTTGTGGGCTTTTGCCATAGGGCAGCACCGAGGAGAAATGTTTTCATTTCTCTTTGTTACGCCTCCCTAACACCACCCCTGGGAATGTGTCAGGTACCATGGTTGTTGCGTGGTTAACACTCACAGCAACACCCATGGGGGCATATTCTCAAGGAGCTATCGCCGAGTTAACGGCACTTTATCGCAGCCAAAGTTGCGATAAATTCATCGCACCATTCAAAAGCTGGTGTTAACAGCCTATAACACCAGTTTACCCGCGATAGCAGCCGCAAAAAACATCGCCACAGATGACCCCGGCAACTATCGCTAATGAGATGCAGAGTAGGCGTACCCGTGCAAAAAACCCCGAAAACACCACTCCGCAACATTCTCAACAACCAGCCAGATCGGCGAAAAGACCACGAAACATGAGATAATGCGCGTTAGCAGCAGGAAATTAACACCTGCTCTGACCTGGTGTAAAGTCGGACGGCAGCCTGCACCACAAAAGTGAGCCCAGCCCACAGCCACACCTGAAGACCAACAGATGCCATGGAGCCACTGAACATGCGGGCCGGACACCCAAGAGGGCCCCAACACCCACCCGCCACCACCCCCAGGACCACCCCCACCCCCCGGACACCCACCGCCCCCCACCGGACCAACACTGAGGCAGCGCAGACAAAGACAGCGACCCTCCGAAAATGCACCAACCTCACAGACCCAACACCAGAGAATGTCATTGCCCACTATATGCCCAAAGGGACAACCCTCCTCCGCATCCTGACCACCATTGCCCACAGGCTGACCGTACCAACACAGCGGACAACCAACATCCCACCGCAGACAAAGCTGCTGGCCGTGCTGCACGTGTTGGCCTCTGGTACCCTCCAAACAACATCTGCCTGAGACGGAGGAGTCACACAGCCAGCCAATCCAAGTCCCCCACAACGGTCATGGATGACACCATCAGCTTGGTACCCCACTATCTATACTTCACACACACTGCGCAGGAACAGCCGGAGACCAAGCAAGGCGTGTACGCCACAGATGGTTTCCCGCACGTGTCAGGGGGCAATTGACTGCACACATGTCCTACTAGTGGCCCCTGGCGACACTGCACACATTAAGCGCAACAGAAAGCACACATATCCCACCAATGTGCAGGCAATAGTGGACCACCTTGGAATCCCCGCCAACGCCGCCGCCAACCACCCAGGCAGTGTGCATGATACCTGCACCTCCCGACAGTCCATCATCAACCTGCGCCACCAGGATGGCACCCACGGAAATGCACTGCTCGTTGGCCAATACCAAATGCACACACCACACACCTCAACTCCACAATCATGCAACACACAACACAGGAAATGCACACATCACAAGCTCACATACAACATGCACACCCACCAGACACGACAGCACAACTCACTGTTGGAACCTGGGCCAGCCATGTACATGAGCCATCAACGGCATGGCACCTCGGACACACAATAGCAGAATGTCGGAAGAGGTGGGGACCAGGCATGTGCGAAGGAGGCAAGGGACCGATGAATGAGAATGTACACAATGCCAAGTGTGGCGGGGATGTGCTGGCCAGACTGCAGTATGCAGACCACACACATATCCATGTCGACACACACCGCTGGTGTTTGTAGTGTAGTGGACAGTGGATGCAACCATGTCACACCAGCCAGTGGGGAAGATCGCTTGTGACCTCCCCCCCGTAAGCGTGAGCGGAGTGGGCTGGCCCGGCGTACGCCAGGCTAGCATAGGGGTGTGAATAAAAGGCACGTAACTCTGGGCGCGGTCCTCTTCCTGAATGCCCAACGTCTCTGCCAGGGCGGCGCCTCTCACCCCGCCGCGAGGCCGACGCCGTGAACGGTGTTGCCAGCGATCCTGTGCGCCTGTTGCACCCCTGGACGCTGGTCCCCGAACCAGTCCTGCCCGCCCCTGCGCACCCAGGCCTCAATGCCCACCCTCCGACACCGGCGTGTGTCGAAGAGGGTCCACCACGTGCCGGTGCAATCTCCAAGCCTGAGGCCTGCAACCTTGGCAGCCTCCTCAGACCATCACGGCCTCCGCAACACAGGGCCGCAGTACTCCATTCACGTTGACGTACTCCACCGGCATGCACAGCGGACAAGTAGGTCACACATTTGGAACTGAGTCTTGATTACACCATGGCAGAGCACATAAATCATGGCTGAGTGTATTTCACTATACACCCTTCGATGTGGTGCCAACAGATCTTAGTGTTACATCTCAGCCGCAAGATTCTGTGGGCCCACGCGGACTACTGCTCTCGGCCTACGCTGCGCTCGAGGAGGTCACAGAATTGGAACTGAACATCGATTATTCAAAGGCAGAGTACGAATCATTGCAATCAAGGAGAGGCATAAGAGGATGACGCGTTGCATTTGGGAGGAAAAAAGGATCATCGTTACGGAGGTGATCGAACACTACCGACAACTGCCCTGATGTCATTAACTCTGTGCATCGCGAGCCTACGACACGTGGCTGTGGCCCACTGCTGACGGCTGCCTCCGGCCTACACTGCGGTCCAGTAGGTCACAGAGTCTTGATTCGGCAATGCCGGAGTACATATCAGTGTACCGGCATCATCGCAGACTGCACCCCCTCTCAGCCCCGGTGCCACTAAGTCTGATCCCGGACATTCATGGACACTATCTGGTCGTACATTGGTGGCGTCTGAGTCTATGGACTAGAGGGTAGTTTTCATCCTCATGCAGCTGATACCGAATTGGTGGTGGCAACGAGGCTGTCGCTTTCCACTCCTCCATTTGCTGCTTCCGGATAGCTTCTGCCCTCTGCATCATGCCCTGGAGGACACCTTCCACTGTCCCCCGCAACCCTCCGCCACATTCACCTTCGACATGGACGAGGACCCGCTCAGTCTGCGTGGCCCTACCTCAGTGGACCGCAAGTCAGCGTCCCGTGGCGGTGTGCCTGCCGCTGTGCATCCGGGGCCACCAACTCTGTGCAGCTCAAGTCAGGGACCCTGTCTGAATGAATCTTGGATGACCTCTGTGACGGTGGTCTTGGGGTCATCGACACCATGTGCATGTGGCCCTGCGCTGTCCGCTGCCTCCGGCCTCAACTGCGGACCACCAGGGCTCACACATCAAATCCAGTCCTGACCGGCCCGGACATCGCATCACCGCAGGAGGCACACAACACCACGCCAGGGCCAACTCCAACCATCATCTGCCAGAGTCGAAACAGTGGTACTGGCAGACTAACGGAGTTGCTCAGACCTGTCGTGGATGCCATCATCTACCTGATCCCCTGCTCAGCACTCCAGGTGCCACTGACTCAGTGCACCGCAACCCATGGACCGTTACTGATTGAGTTTTGTGCTGTGGAGAGGTTGCGCAGCAATGTCACCTCAGGCAGTGTGGGGGACCTGGGACGTTGATGGGGAATTTGATGCAGGTCTAACACACCTCACTGTATCTGCATCAGGAATATCCCGAATGGACACAATCCTAGTCATTTTCATCACATGAGCGCGCTCAGCTCTAGTGCCCCAACCTCAGTGCACTGCAACTCACGGTCACTTCTGTTGGGTGACCTCTGTACTTGCTCCGGCTCCCTCCATGTTGCTCAACAGTTGACTCTGTTATGCAGGTGTTTTCTGTTTCCATTGCACTGGTGTCCACTGTTCAAGTTGTTGCCAGCACCAAGCACTCTGTGCGGGCTGGCTTATGCTCACCCCACACACATCCAGCACAGGCGTCACTGTACATGTGGCCCTGCCAATAAAGGGGCCGGGCGCACGTGCCTGTAGCCAGTTCAACATAATATCTGCGTGTGTCCCTGTGGTCTTGTTGTATGCATGAGGGCCCTGGACCCTACGACATTACATTGTGCTGTGTACAGCGGACGCAGACATGTCACCGCAGGCAGCGGGTTAGAGCTTGGACATGTGGCTTTGTCGTCACCCACTCAATTCGTAAGGGGAGTGAACTGTGCCGTCGTACGCAGAGCCAACGTGGGTGTGTGACTGATATGTGCGTGCCCCTGGGCGTGGTTCTGTACTGGGAATGTGCATCTGCATGTGTCTCTATGGCAGTGTGGCTCTCCTTTGTGGGGTGTAGGTGGTCCCTGAAGGGTAATTGACACCCACGTATGTGATCTAGTTCGCCTTCCATGGGTTCAGACCACACCCGCACCTGTTCGGCCACCTCCTTTTGAGTGCTTCTGACACCTGGCATTGGGGTGCCATGTGTGGGTCGGTGAAGTGTTGTGAGCCAGCCGTGCTTGCGGGTGCTTCATGCTGTGTGGTCTGTTGCAGGGGCTGGGTTCTCCTCTGAGTAGCTTGTCTGCCCTGGTCCTGGTGGTGGGTTGCGTGGGATGTCCATGGGCTGTTGTAGGGCGTCAGTGTCGAAGGTGTGTTGGTCGTCTCCTGCATCACTGATGGGTTGTCTGGTCTGACCTGCTGGAGGTGTTGTTTGTCCCTCTGCAATGTGAAGGGGAGATGCATGTTGACATTGTGTTGACATTTATGTTGGCGAATTGTTCTTGTAGACATGCAGACTGTGTGACAATGTACATTGTGACTGTTTGGGCGGTGCTGGCAATTTGAGGGGGACAGTGGACATTTGGACTACATGACTGATGTGAGGTTGTACCCGTACATATGCATCTCACAGTTCCCTGCTCTGTCAAATGTGATTGGCCTGTTTCTGCGCATGGGCGGACCCAGTTGTGTCCCCTGTTCTGCAGTGTCGGTGTTGCATTTTGTGCCACATTGTCATGGGATGTGCTGTGATTGCCATGTGTGTGTGCTGCAGTGTGCCTTGGGGATGGGGGACATGACCCTGAGTAATTGTGGGTGTGCAGTGTGCTACACATCGTTGTGCATGTGTACCATTGTGCCCATCTCCCCCTGTCCCCCCAGTCCCTGTTGGTTACTCACCCTGTTGTTGTTGTGTCAGGTCCTCTCGAGCTGTGTCCGTACTCCCACCTCCTTGCACCGTCTCCACACTGATGACTGGCCTCAATTTCCTCCAGCTCCTCCTGTGGCGCAGGACTCCCACCTCCTGTCACCGTTGCTGCCTTCCTGTTGGCAGCGGCTTTGGGCCTGGTTTAGGTTTTCACATCATGCCAGAGCCTCTTGGCCTCCTCCATTGGCCTCCTCGACACTCCGGCTGCATTCAAGGTAGTCTGATTGTGGGTCAGTTGTTGGTAGTGTTCTGTCACATCCGTGACGCTGGTCTTGTTTTCCTACGGACTGCACCCCGTCTTCCTCTCCCTCTTCTCCTTGGCCTTCCCCGACCGCGTTGGTCCTTGCTGGTGGACTGTGGGGCTTGTGTGGTTCGCGTTGGCCTCTGCGCTCGGTCAGGGTGCATCCATGTTGCTACGCACTTTGGATTGTTTCTGGTGTGTTGTTTTTGTTGCTTTTATAGTGCATTTTCCCGCCAGACGCGTGGGATTTGCAGGCCTGCCGCTGGTTTTCGCTGCTTTTTGTATCGCGATTGGCCTCATCGCAGCTTTTTTTGCGTTCGTGTTTCGCATTTCTGCGGCGTGGCGTTGGTTTTAACGCGGCCATTTGACGCGTTATCTGGTGACTATCGCATGGCACCGCCGTATTGTGAATACTTGGTTAACAAGGCGTAAATTTCCGGCGATAGACTGCGATGTTGGAGGTTGCGTTAAGTAACTTTTGCGATGGTTATCACACGTTCTTGAGAATATGCCCCATGGAACGCCCCTTTCACGCAGTTTTCTGTGTGAAAGTGGCACATATTTATAAGGCCATGAAAAGCCACATAAAGTGGCTTTACATGGCCTTACAAATATGTGGTGGCACATTGCACCACCGGAACGTCAAAAAAGTGACGTTCCGGGGGCGCAAAAGTGCCGGTAGGGGCCTCGTAAATGAGGCCCTCAATTTCTCAGCTTCCCTCCTGCTGCAGCCTCTACCCCACCCTTTTCCAACTCATCACATTAGTGGGACCCATCCCCCTGTGATGGGCTGGGAAAGGGTGGGGTGACCCTACTCTTATCTCCACCCCCTGATTGACGTGAAACCCCAGCACTATGGCGCTTCGGTCTAAAACACCTGGGGCTAATTTTACCCCCATGTCATAAGGGGTGGAGACTGGTCCTCAAGGCTGTAGTCTTTGCCGAGCTGATGACCTCACAGGCCTCAGGGCTGTGAGATCATTAGCCCGGCAAATATTGTAGACTTTGGGTCCGCCCAGGCCAGGAGAGGAGCAGCAGGTTTTAAGTGTCACTTAGTGGCAATGACTTACGGTGAGTGGTAGACTAGCAGTGTGTAGAAGCCCCAGCAGGAACAAAAAATACTGTGTATGTGCATTTTAACAACACAGCAAACACTTTACTTTCATTTTGGTGATGAGGCGAAAGTAAAGGGGGCAGAGCCCTGATGCCCTTGATAAGAAACCGCTGCTGGGTAAGAGCCTGTTTGCATGACTGGGAAGATACTGGTGTGTGCAGTTGTGGGATGTGTTATCATATGACCATCTGACTGGCGCTTAGCAGGAGGTAAAGTGGAAGTGAATCACAATGACAACTTTCTGAACATTTTTGAGAGTGATTACAGCCATCATCTATCATCTTCATAATCACTGGGAAAGTTTAGGCAACCAGAAAGTTTTTTATTGCATTTTCAGTTATTGGTGACTCAAGTTGCCTATGGATATTTCCATATCTAACTTATAAAAAACACTCTTTATTAGATCCCCTTATAACCTTCCTCACCCTTGACTAAACTGTGCCACGTTTGGAGGGAGAAAGGTTATTAGCAATGCAAAATGGGTTCTCCTGTGGAGTGTGCGACCAACCGTAGCTAAGGAAGCAAAAATGATGTCACAATAACGCATTATATAGCAGATATGACATTATTCTTGTAAAATCCTGGTTGCTGATACGACAAGGTTACACTCAATTTGATTTCATTCCTGACAGCTAATTAGTCTACAAACATAATGGTCTATTTAAATAATGGCAACCACTTACAAATATGCAGCGTTTCACCTAACTCCTCAAAATCTGCACATTTCTATGAGAGCTAATCAAAATCTGAACATTCTAATTGCAATCAGAGCCCATTCTTAGCAGAATTCTGCGGGCAACAGCTCAAACATTTCTGACAACTATGGTAAGAATAAATTTATAACAAAGCAAAGCATTCTTTTCTGAAAATCTATCTTCTTAACTACATAATTAAGTATGTTATTTTTTTTCCTACAGATGGTCTTAGTCCATGGCTGAGGCAACACTCTCACCACAGGACTAGTTTATAGTGGTGTAGACTAGTTGATATACATATTGGATCATATCAGAGTACACCCTCAACGCTTCTTCAACTCTGCTGCCAGCATGGAATGGATAGTTACATAAGATGGAATCCAAGTAATCAAGGACCATTTCATGACAACAATAGATTCATACATTTACACTGGTCTCAGTGAACCTCATATTATGTATGGTAGTAACCCCTAACATCCTCCAAAAATGTTTGTGGCGATTCTATGGATTGTAACTCTTTAGTATTGACAATTGGGAGTTGTATTTGTAGTCTCAGAAATGCCTTAAATAATAAGCATAATGGTCAAAGAAAAGAACTATGTATGTGAAATAAAAATCAAGAGCATGGCTGTCCAGAGGGTCTGAATACAAAAAAAAAGTGCAATGGAACCTGCCTTAGGCAGAGTGATTCCAATGGTCCCAAAAACATTCACATCCTTCGCTGGAGGCCGGGGAGGAAAAGAGGACACCCCAGTGATGGCTCCCCCCAGTCAAACATTTTCCTATTAGACAAATATACAGCATCAAGGGGGTTCCATGATACCCTCATCTTGGTGAGTGCCATCTACCCTTATCCAGCATTGCTATCATTCCTATTATCCCAGGCTCTAAGCACATCTGCCCAAAGGACGCCTTATACCTCGTGCTCTCTCTTCAGCTGGGTTCAAACTGGAATGGCATGGGGAGCAAAAAAAAGATGGATTTAGGCCCAGATCTCTGTACTGGGGTGAATGTATGACATTGTTCTGCATTCTGTCCATCAATTGTTCTTTTTGCATTTGCACCCCGAGTGGGACGGGTATGCCCAGACGTGGGTCCCGTGCTCCCCATGCCATTGGAGTCAAGCTATCTTGGCTGATGAGGGGTGAAACCCCGAAACCAGTCCTAGGATGCTTGTTTCCAGTCCAGGGAGGACCTGGCCTGGCAGTTCAGGCTGGACTGTTCCCCTAGGGTGCAGGGTCAAGACTGATTTGCATATGGCTGGGTTCAAACTGGAATGGCAAGGGGAGCACAGAAACGATGGATTTAGGTCCAGATCTCTGTACTGGGGTGAATGTATGACATTGTACTGCATTCTGTCCATCAATTGTTCTTTTTGCATTTGTCACCCCCGAGTGGGACGGGTATGCCCAGACGTGGGTCCCGTGCTCCCCATGCCATTGGAGTCAAGCTATCTTGGCTGATGAGGGGTGAAACCCCGAAATCGGTCCTAGGATGCTTGTTTCCAGTCCAGGGAGGACCTGGCCTGGCAGTTCGGGCTGGACTGTTCCTATTGGGTGCTGAGTCAAGACTGATTTGCATATGGCTGGGTTCAAACTGGAATGGCATGGAGAGCAAACAAACGATGGATTTAAGCCCAGATCTCTGTACTAGGGTGAATGTATGACATTGTTCTGCATTCTGTCCATCAATTGTTCTTTTTGCATTTGTCACCCCGAGTGGGACGGGTATGCCCAGACGTGGGTCCCGTGCTCCCCATGCCATTGGAGTCAAGCTATCTTGGCTGATGAGGGGTGAAACTCGGAAACCGGTCCTAGGATGCTTGTTTCCAGTCCAGGGAGGACCTGGCCTGGCAGTTTGGGCTGGACTGTTCCCATTGGGTGCAGGGTCAAGACTGATTTGCATATGGCTGGGTTCAAACTGGAATGGCATGGGGAGCAAAAAAACGATGGATTTAGGCCCAGATCTCAGTTCTGGGGTGAATGTATGACATTGTTCTGCATTTTGTCCATCAATTGTTCTTTTTGCTCTCTTCAGCTCTGGCGCATATGTCAACATCCCTTTCCCATGTCCCCACCATTGGGCCCACCCCAGCCATCTATCTCATTGCTATTCGTCTTCTTGCCAGGACCAAAGCCAGGTGTACAAACCTAGTGCCAACCTGCGTGCCTTGGTTCTAGGGAACAATCCTAAGAGACATACCTCTGCTGTGCAAGGGAAGGAACAAGCTAGCACCCAGTTAATTATGGCAACTACAGCATTCCAGCAGTCTTGCTGAACCGGGCAGGTTCACGTCATGTGTGTGAACTCAGCTTCTGGCTCCCCACATCTGGGACAGGTTCCCAGGTCTCCTCCATACATGACCTGCAGTCTGTGGGGGGTCAAATAATGTAGGAGAGTAGGATCTGCTTCTTATAGTTACCCCCACTTTTTGCTGATGTTTCACTGTTTTCGACTTAGTCTGACTGGGATCCTGCTATTCAGGACCCCAGTCTAACTGCTTTCTCCTCTAAATTGATTGCATGTACTTTAGGTACACTCCAGATTGGATTCTGGGGTATGCTTATAAGTCCCTAGTATATGGTATACTATGTACCCAGGGCATAGGTACTCTAGAGGCCTCCCAGGGGCTGCAGCATGTATTATGCCACCCCTGAGAGGCCATTTAAAATGACA